>SNQN01007932.1:0-31271 GCA_008642245.1 Bassia scoparia | reverse complement strand
TGAAATTCAAAACCCCTGAGTTTAGCAAAACAAATAAAATCCAGTTTCAAAAAAATTTCAAATCGCTAATTCTTTTAACGGCGTCTTAATTGTCCACACTGCTCTTCATTCTCAAATCAATTCTTCCGCGGCAATCCATCAAAGTGTATTGGTAAACCAGATTTCCGCATTTAGGTTTGTCTCTTAAATCTTCGCAATTCTCAAGTGTTATTCATATTTGCTTCAACTGTCATCGTTTCTTTCACAATTGCTTTGTGTTTGCTTTAATTTTGGAGTCTTGATCATCACATCGGTTTATTTTGTGTTAAAGCTTAAAGCTAACAAGTTGTAATAGTTTGGAAAATGTTCACAATTTAATTGGATTTGATTATAAGTTGATCTTCTGATTAATGTCAAATGGTGGAGGTAGGGTGCTTGGCTTCTTTTACTGATTGAGAGGTGGTTTACGGATGAGTTTAAGTTTTTGGACTAGTCTTACATTCTTCATAAAGTTTTTCCTCATAATTTTGTTATTTTTGTTTTTATTGTAGTGTGGCACCCTTATATATGTAGTAAATTTAGTACTATGTACTCACCATGGTGTGTTAATTGATCTATATTCCATGATTTGAGATTTGAAACTTTAATACTTCGTAGTGTTGATCGAAATTAAAAAAAGAAGAAATGTCAATGTTATAGTAGGGGTTTTTTTGGCAATTGTTTGGGAAATGTTTAATTTAGTTTTAAGGCTATGTTGGGTATCACTGGGGTTATGTAAAGTAACACTTTTTATATTTATATTTTATTAGTTTTTTATTTTTTAAAAGGTGTAAAGTTAAACTCATTGGCTTCTTTGTTGCTCTTGATTTAACTTTGTTTTAATTTCTTGGAATTTCCAATATCATCCATTTGTGTTTCAGCCGAATTCATTTTGATACATCATTTTTTTAAAAAATGCAACATATTCCATTATAATTTAATGGACTAATTTTACTGTAACACTGAAATGTTTTGCTTTAAGTGTCTGTTAGTGTGCAGTATTACGGTGTTTTAGGAGGGTTAGTAGGTGCAATATATAATTTGAATAGCAGAGTAAAGTTCCTATTTTATCCCTCACCCTCCCTATTCAAGTTAATTTTTTTTGAAAACCATTCGAACTTCCTTTCCCCTGCTTTTCCTTGTCTTGCATGCTTTCAGTTCAGGTTGTTGAGTTCCATAAAAAATGTCATTATACTTCTTTCCTCTACTTTTATTTATATTTATGTTGTTGTTTTATATCATATTAAATAGGTTGTTAGTTTTTGGCATCAAACTAGCTACCAACCGCATTAGTGAGAGCTTTGCTGTTTTTGGATATCTTCTTGATGTTTGATATGATATGAATCTATTCTTTTTCATTGCAATTGTACCAATTCAATTCTGCTTTTTCAAAAATTAAAGACATAATAAAATTTGAATCCATTGCATAAATTATATATTCTTTTATGTTCAATTCATTCGTGAGGCAATCGAAAGACATGTTATTCTTTATTAGAAGGTTTTAAAGTCTAATGGACAAAAGAGAGATAATAACAAAAGTGAAAGAAGATGAAAGAAATTAAAATATGGAAAATACCTTTATAATTACGTTTGGATACAACCATCAATAAGTTAATGTCATGTCTAATATTTTAAAGTGCTAAAATTTTCCTTGCTTTCAATGATTGATGGTCTTTTATAATCTAAGAGCAACAAAAAGACATCTTTTTGTAAAATCTTATTCATCAATGTTACACTTTAGGTAAGGACCTTAATTTGTTTTTGGACATTCCTAAATGTAATGGTTGAATACGATGTGTCTGTCATATTATATGGGGTGCCAATATGGTTAAAAATTAATCTAATCTAATAACATATCTACAACATCCCAACTCTATATTTTTCTCCTAAATTTCCCTACCATTTCACCTTATAATTATATATTTATTATTATTATTATTATCCATTTATGACATTATTTTTTTTTAATATCACTGACTTTCGATAATTGGTTAACAGTTAAACTATGCCTTATATATATATATATATTATATATAATATATATATATATATATATATATATATTATTATTATATATATATATATATATATATATTTATTTATATATTTCAACATAATATAATAATATATATCATTACTTAATATATCCTATATACATATCCTATTTAACGTAAATAACAAGAAGTAATGCACTTATCACTTAGTTGGAAGAGAAGGTGGAAGAAAATGGTTCCTATCTTTGAAGGAAGCAATGGAAGTTATGTAGGATCCCCAATAATTTTGGAATGGAAACCTTACTTTTTGGCGTAATGATGCTCCTATATAATGAATTACCTATTAAGTTGAAACACCTGAAAAAAAATATGAAATCCCAAACATTTTTAATCCTATATCAGTGCTCCCTTCAATGAATTTTTGAAAAGTTTTTAATAGATCTACAAAACGAAGATCTATTCAGAAATAACCACGATTGTTGTATTAATCCACTAGTGGAAAAAAAGGCTAAAAGCGTCTTCACAAAAGCTCCAGTCTTTTTTAAAAGCTTGGAAGCTTTTAATGTTATTTATTTTTAATAATTTAAAGCTCAGTTTTTAAATAACTGGAGCTTTTAGTGAAAAAGCACAGTTGAAATAAAAACTCGGAGCTTTCTTGTACATTGACACATGAGCAATTAAACACAAAGAAAAAAAAAAAGGCATTTTATTCATTATTCCCAATTCACGAATCAGACACACCCCAAAACATTCATTCAGAATCACCACCAACCAATTACGCGGCTGGCTCAAGAACCACCGCCGGGTTGCTGTTCCGACAGCCGCGCCGTCGCCGCGCTTCTGCTGCTTCCAACCACCATGCTTCACCACTGCTCATCAATTCCCGAAATCCTTGCAACCCTTCCAAGCACCGGACATGTTCTTTGCTCAAAACCACCACCGCCGCTGTTGCTCTAACAACCGCCGTTTTCTGCTCCACCCCTCCGTTGCTGCTCCAACCCAACGCGACGAAACAACGCGCCCTAAATAGATCTACAGGTTTTTTAATTGATTTTCTCTTTGCCAATTTTTACTTGATTTGAAGTCAATTGTTCTTAAATATAAATTACTACTTCTATTAAGATTTTTCAATGATGTAATTTTAGTTTTGTTTTAATTTCCGTTTCGTTTTGTTTCGATTTTTCGTTGGTTTTCTTTACCTTTCGTTTAATTTTCCGTTTCGTTTTTGGTATTTGTTTTAGTTTATCTATGATTTTCGTTGAATTTTGGTTTTTCGTCTGATATCTTTCGTAGATCTAAGTATGTATGTGCAATTGTTTCATTTAAACCTTCTTTCTTATTTCTGTGTAAAAATATATCACCGATTCTTATCCTCTTGCTATGAAGTTTTTGAGCTTTACTTGAAGAATATAGTAGAATGGCATGAATCTGTTCTGCATTTTGGTTGAAAGATTGCTTTATATAATGTTGCAATTTTTGAAGTGAAAGTGCTTGTGGAACGTTGAAGGTTTTATGACATTTTTGTTCATGCGGATTTTGAGACTTTTCAGAACATTTTTTTGCAATAAGGAACTTGTGTAATGGCTTTCCAACAAGCTTAGCTGTCAATTTACCTGCTTACATATGCATATGTTTGATGTCACACACTGTTATGTATTCTGGGCAGTCTAGCAGTCTAGGTATGGTCATTGATGTGTTTTCGTTGTGCAGATGCATCTTTTTTCCAGTTTTGTGCAAGATGTTGACATACAAGTAATATCAACATTAATGGGTTGGAAAAATGATCTTTGTCGATGCTATATTGGAGAAACAACCTCATGAAGCAAATTTGGTCTAATATCTTATTGATAGATATTTAAACATGATTAAAAAGCAAAATTAAAATTATCAACGTGTAAACTGTGATATTTTAATTTATGCTAAATTAAAACTGTTTTTATTCTTATGATCCGTGACATTTATATGATTGATTTTTTATTTACATGATTAACAAGCAGTAGTTGATTGGGGATTGACTCTTGGTAATTGTGATCTTGAAAGGCATGAATGTTGAAGTATGCTTCCTCAACAACTTTAAGATGCTATGATATATTTATATACTTTGCTAATAAAGAGGGCTAGATTGTGCTTTTTTTGTGTTTTAGAATATTTTTCTTCTCTCATATGCTTTGGGATCAAACTTTGTGGTTTTAAATTCCTGCTCCTGTTCTTCAATAAGAAAATATGTGCATATACTGGTTTTTGATCATGTACTTTTATATAGGCTGCTGTAATGCATTTCTTTCAAACATGGTGATGTGAATTTAAATGTATATTGCAAGTTGTGCAGCCTCCATCTAACAACTCGTGTATTTGGTTGTACAAATTGAAAAGCAAGCTTGCAATTTATATCTGGTGCTTCTCAAGGTGTTGCCCTGCATAGAGGACGTTAGCTCTCCTGAACTGCTCACAAGGTATTAATTGTGTCTTATTTTCACGTATTATATTTCCATAAAGTAGCACATCAGTGTTTACTATTCAATTTAAGGTGAAGGACTCCAGTTTTACTATTTCAACTTATTTACTATTTATGTTTTTAACAGTTCTAGGTTTATTTTAAGCAGTGTCTAAAATTAACATAAATCTTTTTCAGGGAATTGCATTGTGTTGATAAGACTGGGATCTTGACAGAGGGTAAGCCAGTTAGTAGTGAGCACGCGATTTGCTGCATAAATGGTGCTCAGAGACTTCTATGAAACTGCACAGTATTTTGCATAGGAAGCAAGTGTTAGAGAATGTTGACAAGGGTGACCATATGCGAGCTTGAAGTTCATAACAGTTCAAAGATCAATTGAAAATTTCGAGTATGCCTAGTACCGAGTTGTATCATGGTGTTTGATATTACCGTTGTTGTCATATTGTAAATTGGTAAGCTCATTTTAATTTTTTAATGTATTTAGTTAAAAAAATTATGTATCATTACACTAATTGGTTTGTTTTGTAGCAGCATTGTATATGTTATTATTGATTTTTTTATAAATAAAAAAGGGAATTATTTGGAAGTTATTAAGCTTGACGATTTTTTTTATTTTAAAAATAGCAACAAAGCTTCAGGCTTAAAAAAAATTGGAGCTTAAAATTGGGTTAAAGCACCGTTTTTTCCAAAAAACTGGAGCTTTTACGCACTAAAGCTCCAGTTTTATGAAAAAATGTGCTTTTAATCCAATTAAAAGCTCAGTTATGCCTGGGCTTTTAGTATTCATTTAAAGCACCAGCTCCAAAGCCCGGGCAAATTGGAGCTTTAAGTGGGAAAAAAGCTTGGAGCTTTTTGACCTTTTTTCCACTAGTGATATTCTGTTGTTGATTTATTTTGCATGGTAAAATGAGTTTGGATTGGGTTTGTCATATCCTAAAAAGTGTGGTGGTAAAATTTTCATTCATGGAAACAATGATTGAGTTTAGCCCTGCGTAACGTGACAATTTCAACATCAGAGATGGAATATTGTACTTGCCCAGGTAACAAAGGGTATGCGGACACGCAACAAAAATATATTAAATTACGGTTATTTCACTAAGTGGAAAATTGATATATAATACTCTTGCATGCTTCGGGTCTATCCAAACACGAAGCATTTAGTCTTTAATGCTCTGGTATGTAAAAACATAACGTTTAAACAAGAAAATACTTCCTCAATTTCAACACCCGTGGCATTAACTATTTGGACTACTTCAACAAAAATACTCACTCAAGATTCATTCTTTATGTCTCTTCTTCTTCATTACGATCACGACTCGTTCACTCCATCAGCTTCATCAGTTCATTTGAGTTCACGCCGGTCGTCTCCCAATCATTGTCTCTCTCATCTGCGGTATTTGGGTCGTCGTCGCTGTCTCTCTACGCGAGAGTTTTGGTCATCCCCTAAATTCGTTTTTGGCACAGTAGCTCATTTGGCAGCCTGTGCAGCCGCAGTGCTACTGCAACAATTCGTCGCGGCCTGAGCCGACAAGACCCCCACGGCTCTGAAGAAACAACACCCACCGTTAAGAACGCCAAGAGCGCCATCTCCACATCAATTGAATCTAGGTTTTTGCTCTTCATTTTTTCTTTTTTAGTTCTTTTCCCTGATTAATTACCTGAATTTGGTTTTTATTACTCTAATTCTTGTTTGTGAGATTTGATTTGTGAGAATTGAGTATTAATTATTCTATTGTTGAACGAAATTCTTAGTATTATGGTTCATGGGTAACTTTGAATGTTTAATTTATTTTTTACTTTGGAATGTGAATGAAAAAGAACTCGAATGGGAGTGTTAGGTGGTTTAGATTAGGGACTATCATCAATCTTTTTGTATTGTAATCTTAGTTTTGGGATAATTTTTTAACTTGCTCATGGTTTAAAATTAGTGCAGATCTCTCGGCACAATTAATTTATAGTCAGGATAGTGGTTTTAAATATCCCTTTTAAAAAAAGATTTGTTGTTGGAATTTTGTTTTTGTACTAGCCAACTGGCCAATATGTTTGTCTCTTCCATAGTTTGGGATGTCTTCATTTTTTATACTTCGTATTAGTTGTTTAATGTCCTAATTATATGTCTTGTTCATATTGATAAAAGTTATTGAATGTAATGATGGATGAATCGGGGTGATAGTTGAAGGATATACTCATTATATACCATACACAATGAGTCTTTACTTTTCAAAAGTTTTTTGTTTCTCTTGATAATTTTAGACTCACAATAGACATTAGTTTATTCAGCTCAGCAAAGCTTGATGATACTGCACACTTGGCAGCTGGAAATGGTATTGCGGTGGTTTGTGTTATTGAATTTTGGGATAATTTGAGTTGAAGAAAAGTTTGTTGCATGTGGGTTCACTGGCATATAGCATTGTTGTTCAAGATCTTGTTCAGGTTTTTGCCTTCTTGTTCCCCTCATCAAACAGAATACTTCATGATAGTTCACTTAATTTCTCAACTTCTTATTGCTCTTACATTGTCCTAAACTTTTGGTTTGGCAGAACGCTGTAGAGGCTAGTGAGCAAGGTGCAGAAAAGTTTGATGCTTCAAAGGTTTCAGTTTCAACATATGCTTCCTGGTGGGATAAACAGCAGTTCGGAAATCTCATTTCTGACCAGTACAGGACAATCTCTTCAGTGAGGTTGTTCATTAGCTATTATATTTTCGATCATTGTCAAGTAAAAGTGATTCTTAGTTAGTTAATTCATTAATTTCAGATATACTAAAGTTATTTTGTCCATAGAGCCTAATTTCTGTTCAATGTTTGATTTTCACTTTGTAGTTCAACATGGTTGAGGTACCTATAGAGTAAAGGAGGCTAAGAAACAACTTGTATAACGAATGGAAGACAGCCGAAGATGAGGAGTGGGTAGAGCTACTGTGGCTATTAAATTTCAATTAAACTCCTCATAAATATTACTAGCATTATGGATGTTATTTGGTCAAGTGATTATTGATAATTTGCTGAAGTGTCCTTTGTATTTGGTTTTCTTCATAGATAATTTATACTTTGGTCTTAATATCTTGAGCTGTCTTTCTCATTCTTTCTAGTATGATTATGTTGTCTACATCAGGAAAGAGTAGTTCTCAGCCGGTTCACAATAAGGGCAGTGGTGAGCCAATTTCAAGAAGAAAGTGTGTTTGTAATATAAATTATGTTTTATTAGGAGGGATAACTATCTGAGTAAATCTATTCGGCAATGTAGAATTTTACGTAATGTTAATCCATCCCTTTTAGGAAAAAGATTTTTGTATTTAGGATTTTTAATCACAACACAAGATCATTATGCTTGCCACGTACAAATTTACGCATGTTTTTTTGTCAGGTTTTCAACACAGAATGCAAGGCCCTTTGCAGTTAAAGAATAATGAAGTTCGAGACAATGGTGACTTATATTACGAAATTGCTTTGAACAATATATGTCTGGCTTGGTAAGGTGTTACATAACATTAATCATTTTGTAGTTAGTATTATTTTGGGGTTAATAAGATTTTAATATAGTTAACATAGATGGTATATTTATTAGCTATGTTTTTGGAATATTTTAACGTTCATTTAATGATGTAATGATGATACATTTGGGAATATCTGTTTTCAATGAAACGATGTTGACGGTTTATTCATTGTAATGTTATATGGATAGATTTGGGGAAAATTAGATCTTTTTGGAGATTCAGGTTGAAATTGGTGTATTAATTTTATTTTAAAAAAATATCAAGTGCTTCGTGTAATTACATAAGCAACGAAGCATTAAATTATATTGCAGGCTAAAAGGATCACAAATGCCGCCTCGTGGTTTCAAAACTTCGAAGCAATTAACTGTCAGAAATGCTCGTAGCTTTTTAGAAACGCCGAGGCATTTGGATGTTTAATGCTCGGGGATCTAAGATGCCCAAAGCATTGTTAAAGGAGTTGCGAGCGACGTTGCTTGTAATGCGGGCTAGGCCGAGGCAGCCAATCTATTTTGGCCCGAGGCAGATGTTCCTTTTTTCACTAGTGATTTCTTTTCATGATCTTTTCATTCTCCTAAAATTAAGATGAGTTGTTTAGTATGGAATTTTTTACTGTGAAATAAATTTATCCATGAAAAAAGTATACTCATATTGCTTTGATTTTATTTAGCATTGGAAAATAACCATTCGAGACTATAAGTTTAATGTTGCTGAATTAATCCAATTTTGGTATTTTCTGAAAACCTCATTTGAGATTCTGCATGAAGTGGAGATATTTGCAAATCCCATCTGTCACGACGGAAGTCTTCAAGCTTTGAAAAAGGAAATCTTATCTGTGCAGAGGGGCATGTATGAATTGCTACCGCTTTGATTTCAACGCAACGAGTAGCGATTTTACCAGTTACTTCTCCAGTTGCATAGATGAGATGATTCTTTACTAATACGGGCTGAAAGTGATGACTTTTGACTTCATAGACTTCGAAAATGAAAGAATGAATGAATTGACTTGGCTAATCATTTTCAGTTTCAATGCTTAGGGATGTCTAATGGCCTCCGTGTTTCTTATTTTTATACTTTTTTTACTCAAGACCTTCAATGTAGTTTTGTTTTTTGTTCTTTTTGATATTCATGTTTTGCTTGACTTTACTCAGGACTTTCAATGTAGTTTTTGTTTTTAATTTTTTTTGGCATGGAAGTTGTGAATTTATGATGTTGCACTCAAGACCTTATTATTGAATTATTTTAATGCAATATATTTTGGAGTCTATAATTGAATCCAGTAGAATCTTTTTAATTTTAAAAACTAAAATTTGTCGTTAATTTAACAAAAAGTAATTTGAATAGATTGAATAACCATATAATCAAGAAAAAATGAGGGTTAAAAGTAAGCGTACATCTTTTAATGCATAACATATACTCCAGGAGAATAGTGAATTTTTTTGTTTTTTAAATGTTATTTTTTCATTTTTAAAAATAATAAATTGAATAAGTCAGTTACTATTCCTAAATACTCCTATGATCAATGACCGGTCGTACTGTAATTTCATTATTTTAGATTTTTTATATAGCCCGTTAAATGGAAAAAGACATTTTCATATTGAAGTGCTATATAAATAACTTTTTTACACGTAAAATAAAAACACTTTTGTAGTATGTTAGATTAATCAATTGTGTAACTGAATCATCGTTTATTTACTTAATTTTTTTTTTTTGCTAAAACTAAAATAATTATGTGAAAGAAAAACAATAATAAATAATGATGGTAGTTATATGATTTTTTTTAGATCGAAGTAGAAGCTTTATATGGATTATGAAATTTATAGTACAGATTATGAAAAGAAAATTATTCTGACTTTATTAGTCTATGAAACTATTAAATAGTAGGAAAATAAGGCAAAATAAAAGTTACCTGTAGTCTGAATTATCAAAAAATATAATGAATTGTGAAAAAAATTGAAAATTATATTCTCCTAAAAAAAAGGAAATATGTAGAATTATTATAAAGTATCTTCAATATAACCGTGACTTGATAAGTTCAACAGCAGTTCATTGGTGGTTTTTATATTTTTTTTCTTTTTTTACGGGATTAATTGTGGATAGCAAGGATTGGACTTTTCCTTTATTTCTCATGAACCCAATTTTTTTTAGTAATTAGGAAATTTGACCGCTACACATTCTTAAATACAAGAGATACCAATGATCATTTTTGATTACGTGCTACAGCTTCATCCAAAGAATACATTAGGTTACATCCAAAGATACATAAAAGTTATTTGGATTACGTGCTAAGATACATCAAGTACATGAAACTGAATTTTACGGCTACTTAATATAAAACCGTTACGAACAAAGCAGGAACAACATAACTTTAAAAAGCAACTTCATTTTTAAATTAACACTACTTAAATTTTCGCCTGGGACCGAATTCGACCGAAACAAATCGGTCGGTAAACACGCCGACATCTGATCGCTGTTCGATCGTGATTTACCGGACGAAATCGGTTCGATATTACCCGAACGATTTTAAAATCGATCGTAAATCCTTGATCCAATTCCCTCCATCAGCACGAAAAAATAATAAAATCAAAAATTACCGACCGAAAAAACAACACAGGCACACTTCTTTTCTTATCCTCTTATCTCACGTTCTCTCTCTCTTACTCATTCTCACGCCTCTTTCTCCTCCTCTCATCACATACTATCAAGTTCAACCCTCATTTCTTCTCCTCACAATTCAAACCCTCCCTTAACTTTTCCTCTCTTCTCTCCTTCCCTTCACCTTCTCCCTCAGCCCTCTGTAACAGCACTCATCTCCTCTCACTAATCGCCACCATTATGACCGCCACCTCTCTTCTCTGGTGATCTGGTAAGTTTTTTGAAATTTTTAAAATCTTTTTCCTTCTAATTTCCTTTTAGATCTAAGGGTTTTGTTCTAATTTTCGTTTCTTTTTGTTGTTGATTTTGTTGTCAATTTTACCAAATCCATCTTTGTATTTTTGTTTTATGTTTTTTTTTTCTATTTTTTATTTCCAGATTTCGAAAATTTAGGGTTTTTCGTTGGATTGAATTTCAGATTTCAAGTTTCTTTTTGTCTATTCGAATTTTCTGCTTTTTTTCTCAATTTTTCGTTCTTTTTTTTAGATCTGAGGATTTTCGTTTTTCCTTTTTTTTAACGCTTTTCGTTTGGTTCGAATACCCCAGTTATGATAGCATTTATTCTCTTCAAGCTCAAGGTTAATTGAATTGAATTAGGGTTTATAGTTGTGTAGTTTGTTTAGGGTTTAGATTTTGGAGTTGAATTAGGGTTTTTGATTTTGGGGGCTTGATTTACGGGTTATGGTTTGGTTTATGTCCTGATTTTTTGCTTGTTTGTGTAAATTTTATTGCTTTTGTTAATTTTGCTTGATTATTTTTTTAACTTGATTACTCATGTTATTTTCTTTGCATAATTAAGGAAATAAATGATTATATGTTTGAATTTGGCCTATGACTTAAAGCTTGTATTGTATTTCTGTGGTTGGAATCTGTATTTTTAGAGTCACTTAATTCCATATTTTTGTTGCGTGCAGTAATTCCATGGCGCCTGAATATGCATAGAATGGGAATATTCTGAAAAATCGGATATTTATAGCTTTTATGCTGAATGATATTTGATTAATTAGTTGAATAAATATTTTTCAATACTTTTTGTTAACTTTAGGCAGTATTGTTGGAATTGTCATGTTGCATTTTTTCGACGGAAAGCTTGAAATTGCCGCGGACCATGGTTTGTGAAATGCTATAAACTTTTGTTTTATTAAATGCTTAAGGTTTGCAGATTGGAACTTGCAAAGTTTTCTTTTGCTTAGATATCATGTTTCTAGCTAGGGTTATGGGAACTTTTGGGTGTGATTATTATGTTATTTTTTTCTTTATTGAGATTTTAAAATTTCATACTGACTAATTCGTTTGAGGTCATCATCTGCAGTTACCTAGCCCTGATATGCCTCATGGGAACTCACTGAGAGTCCGATGTCTTTTTCCTTTGGGTCGTGTTCTGGAGTTAATTACAAGGCGTAGACCTGTCGATAAAGCCTGGCCCCTTCATGGATTAGCATGGTTGAATGGGTGAGGATTCTTTCTCCACATTCAATTTTTCTTCCACTTCCTTTAGTATGAATCACTTTATACAGATTCAATTGTGACCACTTAGTTTTTGTTATGATTCATTTATTTGTCATGTAGGATTTATTAACTTTGTCTTAAATTTATAATTGCATACATTTTTTTCTTTGGGTGTGTGCGGCTAGAGTCTAGTACTGCTAGGTATGATGTTGAACTTTTTTAATTTTTTTTAATGTTAAAAATTTCATGATACATGAACTATATTTTTATTTTTGAAAATTTATGTTGTGGTTATTAAACGAGTGCAGTTGCTGATACAACGTTTTGGGTTGGACTAGTGTACTTTTTCATGATGTTTGCTTAGTTTGGACTGCAAATTCAAGTTTATGCGATTTTGTAATTTTTTCTATTTCCTGCATCTCATTGCAATGGATCAAATAAGTATTTTGGATTTTATGGGTTAATTGCATACTCTCTTGTCATGAGTCCATGATGGCATTGCATGTCTGGGAGGGGCATTTGGTAGCATAATTTATTTAAACTACACCCCTTCTACCTAGGGTTGCGGTATTATTTTTTTTTTTTTTTGAGGAATTGTTGGCTTGTGGTGAATTGATTTTGATATGCTATTTTACAGTAGTGACCAAAGTGAGAACTTTTTATTAGTCATACAAATAGATCTTTGGCAGGTCACATGTAAGTAGTAGTGTAATTGCAGCACTAAAAATGAATTTTTCTGCTTTTTCTTTAATTAGCAGACAAATTTGTTTATTTATTAAGAATTGAATGATACTACTTCCAAGACCTTATAATTTGTTTTTTTCAAGCATGGGAAGGTATGGAGAGAGGCAAATCTTCGAGTTAACGGACTAAATAGTGTTCCAGCTGCTCAAAGAATCAAGTGATGAGGTTGCATTTCAAAAATTTTAAGGATTGTTGGTGTCCAAGAGAATGTTGTAGATGATTTGCCTTGTTTGGGAAGAGAAGAAGCTGGAGTGGTTTGATACTTTAATGTTTTGTTGTTGTGGGTTTGCTATAAGGGATAGTTAATGACTTGAAATTCGAATTTCGCATTTTTTAAATTTATATTTTTTGCTTAAATTCTAAGTTTGGTAACAAACTTCTATGAGTGGGTCCTTGGGAATTATTTGTATCCTGTCAAGTTTTTTTCATTCCATAGGGGTTTAGTGAGGCAAAAAATAAAAAAAAAATAAAGGAGTTGGAGTTTATGTTAGGTTGGTAGTTTAATTAAAAAAGGTCTAAATAAATTAAAGAATCTTATCTTATCTTAGCTTATATATAGGGGTGTTAACGATAGCACCAAATAAATAAATTAATAGGGGTGTTAACGAGTTGAGCCGAGCTGAGCTTTGGGTATTTTGAGTTAGGCTCGTGATGAATATCCTCGAGCCGAGCCTGGAGCTTTTTCAACCATTAAAACTATAGAAATATATTGACTGTAAAGAAAATATAATAGTTTATAGCTATGAATTTTATTCTTTTGTTAAACTTATCAATAATATGTCATCTTGGTAATGTCCAGAGGTACTTAAGGTGACTACCTAATATATTTAACTATTACAAAAAAAAAACTCCCTATCCCCTTATTAAATGTATTTCTTATTAAACTTAAACATGTTGTAAAGTAAAATATGCGTAGTGTAGGAGATAAGTGTGGGTGGGAAATAYAGAATAAAGATGTAATATATATGGGGTAATGTGAGAAATTTCAGAAGTAAAAGTAATATTAATAGGTAAAAAAGTAAAGTATAAAAAATGAAACATAAYGAATAAAAGGGAACACCAAAAAAGGAAATAAAAAAATAAACTGGAACGGAGGGAATATTAATGATGTTACTTCAACATGGTAATGTTCATAAGTATTGAAGCTGAATACCGTACACATTTATATTATACGGGCCATGTTTTATGTGAATTTTAAGAAYGAAATGATAGTGTGATGATTTCGATTTTCTAGATGAAAATGTCAAAAATAAATGTAGGTARATATTGAGTTAATGTTATTGTTGTAAACATTATACAGATGAAAATGATAAATTGAAGATGAAACTTGTGGTCCAAAGTAGGAAAATCGATTASCCACCTAACTTGCACCAACCGTGCATTTTAGCACATTAGGTTTTTTTGTGGAGCAAATCACCCTACAACCTATCCATTACACTATTTATTGCATAAAATACAACCCAAAAATATTTAATTAGTCAAATACATGCAATATAAATCTTTATACATATTTTAGTCAACTCAATCAAAAGCTCTATTTTTCTTTCCAATTTCTCATCACCAAAATGAGATTTTCTATTCTTTTTGGTGAGTACAAAGAATATATTAGGAGAGATAAACCATCAACAATATTTTTTAAAGGTTACAAACACTAGCCACGTTAAAGTCAAAGAGAGAAAAAAGGGGGAAAGTAAAAAATGAGGCTAGTTGTGTTTGCAAATAAGGTAAGGAGTAAACTGCTAGAGACAAAGATTGGCGATCATACGAATAGCTTTTGCTCTGTATTATTACTGTATATTGTAATGTACAAAGATATTGTATTAAAATTAAATACTTTTATCAATTTAATATAAAAATGAAATAAATATTAAATAAAATAAGAGAAATATTAATTTTAGGTGAATTGCACCTAATTTTAATCTTAGAGGGTTGATTTTCTCTAATTAAACCTAAGGGGCGAACTTCCACAATTGATAAGAGTAACACTTGTAGTTATATTCGTAGAAAATTCATTATCAGGTAGTTTTATAATCAACTCCATAAAGCAAAACGAAGTTCCAAAAAAATTAAAAATTAATGTAACCACCAAAACACAGTTTAAATATGTAACTCACTAAAAAGCAAATTTATTGAATTAAATAAAATAATAAATGAAATTTACTTTATCCGTCATCAACTATTAAAAACAATCGACACAAAAAACAAAACTACCTTTCCTTTCCATAAAAACCAAAAATTTAAAAATAAATCACTTTCTCCTCTTCATTCTACTCTGGATTTCTTCCATTACCATTGCCATTGATTGCGGAGGAAAGCAGCAACCAACGCTACAKTAACGACTAGAACCAACAACCAACAAGTATGACYGCTCGATTAATTTATTCTTTCTCTGAATTGTTTTCTCCCAATTTGTCTCTTGAAATGTTTGAGAATTTCTTTGTYTTCTTTAATTGTTTGTTTGATGCCTACTAATTTAATCGTTTTCTCTCAAAATCATTATTATTAAATATAATGCTTGTTGTTGAGTTTTGATGAAAACTTTCCCATTTACGTTACGAAAACYATATTAAAATTAAGTRGCTGAATAAAGTCGGAATATTAACTGTTTGAACTCGACTGAATTTTATGGCCATTATGGCTAATTCAACTGCAAAATACAGTAATTCGATGTTGTGAGTAGTTTGATAGTTTATTAGTTTTTAAACTCGTACTTTAAATTTGAAGGAAAATGTTAGGTTTGAGGCGGCTTTTGGAATTCATTGCCAGTTTAGCAAATGAAACACCAATGTGTCACTCAATAGTTTTTTAATTTCAACTTTTCATTGCTTTGTTACTAACAAAGTATTTTTAAACTCTTTTGATCTGCGTTCAACCTTTTCAGTCAATAGTGTTTTTAAATTCAACTTTTCATTGCTTTGTTCAACTTTTAATTTGATTGTGTATGCGCATAAAACCCGTATCAGTAATGATTGTTTTTGATTACCACTGATACAGCCCCTACTAGTCGAAGAGGAAAGCATTTGAAGTGATTTGGTACGACCAAATTGCAAACCCAAAAAATTCTAAATCAACAACTTATAATGGGAAGGAAGAAACACAACAGGTATGGATATTATGTCAATACTACTTTATGCACATAGAAAAAATGAAGCAAGTTAGTGCTTAAGTACGGAAACTCTTATTTGAATCCATTTCCTTATACCAAACTACCCTTTATAGGAAAAAGCTACTTTGAATATGGTTTAGGGTAGCCATGTAACCTATGTTATGAAGTTGTGTTATTACAGATGCATGTAAGGTCAGTTTGTGTATATCCACTAATCTTGAATCTTTGTAGTTTGAGACAATGATACATGCCTTTTTTCTTATAGTTTGTGTCCAAGGCTAAATTATTAAACTAGGATTGAATTTTCTTAGTTTCACATTGTTACTCATGTTTGACATCGGTGCAATCTGGAGGTATCTAACTTTTGACTGATTTCTTAACAGTAGGACGATTCTTGATGCGTAAATATCTTGATGCCTTACCACTTACTACATTTTTAGTATGGCAACGGTTAAAAACCGTTGCCATATATACCCCAAAACCGTTTGCATTTAGGGCTAAGGCAACGGTATTAACCGTTGCGTTCGTCGTTGCTATAGACCTAAGGCAGCGATTGTGAACCTATTGCAACGGTTTCATCAACCGTTTCCATAGATCTAATTTTCAACAGTCAAGGGTCATATGCAACGTAGTCTCTATGTTAACCGTTGCCATAGCTATCTATGGCAACGGTTTATTAGTGGTATTATGGCAACGGTTTTAAACCGTTTGCTTAGGGTTCTTAATCTTTTTGCAACGACGTTCTTAATGACGCTATGCAACGGTTTAGTTTGTAGAAACGTTTCCAATAGCTTATTTATCAAGGTTAAAAAACGGATCTATGCCAATGGTTCCAAACCTGCCAATAGGTCTATTCACGGACATAGTTCTATAATGCAACGGTCCAAACCGTTTTGTAAAAATGTAATATCTATTTTTTTTTAAATAATACTCCCTCCGTTTTTAGATGTTCCATACCTATGGAACGGTTTTAAGAGTGATTGAGTGAAGAAAAATAGTTGAGTCAGTAAGTGACGGGAATATAAAGTTGAAATAAGTTAAGTAAAATCGAGGTAAATGACCAGCGTGATGGTGAATGAAATTTTTTATGGAAATAGTAATTTTGGTTGGTGAAAAAAGATGGCGGTAAGTAATGAAAGTTGACTTAGAAGGAAGTTCATAATGTTACGAGTAATAAAGTACGTAAATGTGAAAAAGTTTTTTTAGATTGGTTTGGAACAACTATTTAAAAACATCCCAAAATAGAAACTGGGGAACAACTAAAAAACGAGAGGATAATTACTATGATAAGTAATTAATAATAATGACGATTAAATAAAAGCAAAAACAATAATAATAATAATAATAAAATTCGTATCGTATTAAAATTAATTTAAAAATACAAATACATTGTTCTAACTCGTCCAAAAGAAGTAACAATTTTCTTTCTGAGGCATCAGCCAACCATATCCTCCAACACAAATAACGGTCACAAAGGCCTTAGTTAAAAATATTACACAAAAAAGCTAATCCGAACGATCACACACTACGGGCAAATCAATCTGCGTTGCTTGCTGCCTATACTTGTGTGAACACCGACCACTGTTGCTGCTGTGAACGGCCACTGCTCTGCACAGTGTTGTTGAAACCTGCCTGCTCAGGCCATAAACAAGAGGAAACCAGAGAATAGATACATTAATTATTACATCAAAACCCTCAAGCAGCCAGACTTACTAACAATTCAGACAATGACTAAAACAAAACAACCAGTACCCATCATAATAACCCGATTACCGACAACAAAAATTGCTCTGCTACTTTCAAACCAACAACACTGCCACCAATTTTCTATCGGGAAGTCCATTGGGATCTGCGAACACTAAATTGGGATGCCACATGAATTGTTACTAAAGACCCGAAGAGGAGGAGCTACTATGTGTAATATTGTTTAATTCAAGACAAGTGTGAGTGAGTTAATACTGCAGCAACCAGTCCTAAATCGTGACTGTGAATAGGTCCTTAATTTCTCTGAGTTTCACGTCTCATTCGATGTCAAGTCGTCTAATATCATTTGGTTGGAAAACACGCTTAAGAAAGAATTACGTTGGGACTGCACCCTTAAAGTTGACAATGAAAAAAAACGCAACCCTTAATATGTCATATATATTAATCCAAACCAAATGTCCAAAGAGGAAATCCTTGTGACTGAGCTCTTATTACTAATGACCTATATGGCTATATATTAATACAAAACAAATAGTTTTTTAACTTTAAAATTACAAAAAAAAAACATATTTAGGGGATAATGTAGATTGAAATAAATAATGGCAAGAGCATTTCTTTTTCAGCATAAAATTGTTTCTTTTCTTAGTTGATGGCACATTGATGTTGTATTACTGGTAGCAGTACAAATGTAAACATTAACATATGAAATGGTATTAACCAGAATACAACACATCGTTAATCCATTTGAGACGCTTACTTAAAATCAAGTCTAACACTGGAACACACACAAAAAGAGGCAGAAATTAAATTTGCAAAATTCAACAGAAAGGACACTATAATAAAGTACCAGGTACCAGCCATTCAGGCAAGTATTTCTAATATTACCAAGTATATTAATGGATTAGCACCCCCTTGCCTATGGAGGAATAATTCACTTAGAGAAAGCTTCCACAATTCACTTTCTCAGAAACATCTTTATAGTGATAAAATCACATTGACCCTGCCTGTCAATGTGAATGCTTATATTGATCGCAACAACAAAGGGTTAAAATGCAGGACCAAATGTATCCAGCAAACGTAAGGCCTATAAAACCACATACGACTGAACATAAATCAGAATAACTACACAAGTACACAGTCAAACAACGCCATTATAGAAACATTTTTTCTTCCTTATCCCAAGACAAGCAACGAATGATGTCCTTCACCAAACATTCATTATAGGCCAAGAAAGGTGCATATGGAACTACTAATGATTATCAAGCAATGGAGTTAAGCACTTCTAGGATTCCCAAACTCCTAAAGTTAGGGCCCATCATGTATCCTTTATATTCCTTTTAAGGTGTAAGAAACGTCTTAAAGTTACATGGCTAAAGCAAAAAGAAAAAATGAGAGAAGAAAAAAGGCAATAAGCCGCTATACATTTATGACATTGCTACAACTCTAATATTATAAGCAATGGGTCTAAACATAATGAGACTTAATAATACAAGAGGAATGCAAATGTACCGACTGTTGGATCCTCGTAGACCCATTGGCCCTACTTCAAGCACATAAACTTCATAAGCTCGATCTCTAAGCAAAAAAGAAAAGGTAACCAGGTAGTCAAAGCAAAAAAAAAACAATTAACATGAAAGGAGAAATTACAAAGTCATAATAAAATAACGATTAGAAAATACCAAATTAACATTGAAAGGCTTGCCCCTGTATCCCAACTCATGCCATAAAAATGAAAGAATAAAGTTAAAGTGAATGGCACCATCATTGTAGTGCATCGTCACTTTTAATATCAAAATCATACTATCTTCAAAACTCCCAATGAACAGTCACTACACTCACCAACATTGAAGTACGCATCAGTATCCCATGAATATCTTATAACATAGTAACATATCATGACAAATCAGAATTTTAACAGATTTTTACGACCCCCCCCTTCAAAAAAAAAACTTACTACTGCGAATTAATTATAATCAAATTGCTCTAGCCGTCATATATCAGACCACTAATTGCTGATAGCTATAGTCTAAGTATAGAATATCTATAACTGTTATCTGCGAGCAAAACGCGGATGTAGTCAGTTATAAAATCTTCATAAACCAAATAATCAAGAAGCCTACACAATGAATTTATTCAGTTTGTAAAGTATGTTCATTATAACTCTACTGAGTTTACTTCTTAGTAATAAGGTTATAGTAACCTGAACATACAATTGAGCAGTCACATAAAAGGAACGAGGATACAAGCATACCTCCTAAACGTTACTCTCAATGCACAGTATCAACATGTTTGTCGTGTTGCTTATAAGTGTGAGAGAAATGCATACTCTAGGTCCTCCTTAGTCTGTGCTAGTGGCGTCAATTTGCGCTTTTCTACTATGCCTTTGACTTTTCTCTATAACGATTCTCATAAACCTCAATGTCATATTACTAAAATATCACCAATATTATCACAATTATTAGCCATTCTTTTCGAATATAATGTGCTTTTCATACCGTGTCGTCAAATACATTCGCGATTACAACTGAGACGAGTGACGTGTTATGCTTACTAAGTTGAAAAATAATTAAACATGACCAAGCTTTGTTATGAATAGTACCTGGAGCCTCTCACCCTTCCTACTGATACATCTTATGTATTTTCTACGCAATTAAATAAAAATAGTCAATATGATAAGATGTAAGAGCAGGTTTGTATTAGTTAATGCTAAAACAATTATAGAGTTCTTACGTGATTACTACTCAGATAAGTGGAAGACTAGACCGATTAGTGATTGCAAAGTTCCCCATTTCGTCTCCGTCTTTCTGTTTTTTCGACAGAGATCAAAAGAACTAATGTTTCAATTTCATTAGCCACCTCACAACAAAACACATATATGGGGACCCTGCAAAGCCCGACAAAAAATATCATGCAGATCGTCCTGAAATATGGACTACGAATAACAAATAAACTCGAACCAATTCTTTATGAAATGTAATTCAGCATAGTAACCAATTTCTTAAAGGCAACCAAACATTACACCGCCCCAAGTTCCAACTATCCAAATATTCTCTCTCCACCAACCAAATAAAATTCCATGTATAACTAGAACACAAAAATTGAACAACTATAATCCGCAACCGGATTAGCGAACAAAAATTCAAACAAAAACTCAACCAAAATTAGAAAAATAATTCAACGAAATACCCTGTAGATGATCCCCAAACAACATTAAAAATACATAAAAAATTAATTTTAACTCTCATTAGTAAAATTAAAAAAACAATCTAAAAACTCATGAAAAGAGTAAATATTTAAAAACTAGAAAAACCAAAAACCCTACGACAAAAAGTCTATTTTATAAAGAGTCCCCCGTTCACCCGCAAAAACTAGCAACAGAAGGGACAAAAAACCTAAATTAGACCTTTTCAAATCTAAATAAACAACAACCTAAAATAAAACAGATATTAAAAATAGGGAAAGTGACTCTAACCTTGATGATGAACGATGAGAAGCTGCAATTTTAGATTAAAAAATCTCCAAAATTGAGCTCAGTGGAGCCTTAAAACCTAGAAAATCAGAAAGGATAACGAAGAGCAATTAAAGATGACGAACATCGATTGTTTCGAAGAGAGAGATAAGAGTGAGGCGGTGAGGGTGTAGATTGAATAATGAAAATCGTGTTATGAGTTGAAGTTGAAATTGGCTATCCCAACGAAAATTTCCCGAATATTGTATTACAGAACCTCAAAAGAGAGAAGGGTTTCTACGGTAGAGATTATATTTTCATCAAGGCTCAATTTAACGTTTGTAGTTAATAGATAAACCGTCTGCAAACCCCACCAAACTTATAACCGACCAATATCGCGTCGTTTGCCTTAGTAAGTCCATCGCTAATTGCAGTCAAGGGCCACACCCCGCGATTAATAAATTTATAGACCGCTGTGCAGGGAAAAAATTATGACCTACCTTACTCCGAACCCCATCTGTCAAAATCGGTGCTCCTTGAGGGTAAGTTGAATTCTATATTTCGCCGTCCAACGGTTATAAACAACCGTTCAAGAGATCAGAATTGCTCCATGTAGACACTGATGAAAATCACCAAACCGTTGGCTAACAAAACCCGTTTCGTCGCTATAACACTATCCGACCAACCGTCGTGAGCAAACCAAAAGACCTCTAAGTTGCCTAGCGACCCTGATTAAATTCTCGGATCCCGTTACCTTGGCTCTGATACTGGTGTGAGATTCTACTGTGAGGCATTATAATCAAAGTTATTAGTCCCAGAGCGAATGACATCAATTTGTCTTCCCTTGTACACGTCAACCCATGAAACTGACTTAATCGAAGTTAAATGGGCACTATTATAGATCCGTATTTATCCTTCAGCCCATTTTCCATTGCATATTCGGTCATATTGTTTAGGACGCTAAAGACCCCTGTTTTACGGCCGACCCTGAATTGAGTAAGCCGTTGAATGATTGTAGGGTCCAACTTTTCGGGTACGTCAGAGGTAAAGCAAATTTTTCAAGCAGACAAGAAATTGGTGCGAGTCAATTGGGTTAGTTTTTTACCGCCTCCAACGTAGGCCAAAATGATAGGAAAACAATCATGTTGCAAGGAGCGTCAGATAAGATCCACATATTTTTCTTCTAAGTTCGTCTTCATGCCACAACCATACCATGGACAGGGAGAGCTAAACTGAAGGTGCGAGTTCCGTGGCCATCAATGGCAAACAACTGAAATCACACCTCTGAAGTAGCTGAGAGTACCTTTTGGAGTTTAGCCCAAATAGGCGGAGCCCCTGTGAGTGTTCAACAAATGTTCTCGTGTACACGCTTTGCTATTAAGTTCCCACGAGTGATCCAGAAATGCTCACAAATGAATGCAGGACTCTGTCAGAATGGTAAACTATGAAACTCATCTGATAAATGAGAGAGTGCATCAGAATTGAGTCCACCAGTCCATTACAAATTTTCAGCCGCAGCATGGACAACATAAGTGATGCCATACTTACGACTTAGTGCCAATCATCTCCAAGTCCTATATACCACTATTCGTGGCATTCAAGAATGTTTGAAACGGTGTGTTGACCATCCTATGACAGACACTTAATACATCTAGGGCACCAACGGTCGTATCTATGTATAAAAGGTTGGACTGGCTTTATGTTCGGATTGTTGGTGGGATTATTTGTAGAATGTGGATGAGGCTTGACAAGCTTACGTACCTCTAACATCATCCAGAATAAGAAACCAAAAAGCAGGAAGAAGATGTTGCAGTGCAAAATTCCAGTGTCAGGCTACAAATGTAGTTTTCACGCAGGTATGCTCGGCATTCCATAGGATTGAGGTGAGCACATAGTGTTTATGATCACTTCGAGAGGCAGTCCAAGCTGTTGTCCTCAAGTTGCATTCTTGATGGCACTGTTAAAATAGGAGTCTATTGTGAATGGCTCGAGTTGGTTGCGAAACTCCCAACTTTCGATAAGAACCAGACACTTTTGAGCGATTTTTTACGAGCGAGTGTTGTCCACCCACAATTCCAATAGGGCCTCTATTGTCGGTTGAGTCAGGGAGATGTAGACAAATATTCGATTTTCAATTTCTAACTTTGATTGATTTGATTAGAAATGAAATTCTAATAGATTGTATGGGCTAGTAATCTACACAGAATTGGTTTTGTTATTTGATGTGATCAGTACAAATTATGAATAGGTAGTCAAAACCTGAAGATGTCCATGAATGTTATCCAGGGTTACTTTGGTCATAAGAACCACAGTCAAATGACAGAAAGGTGCATCCACTAAGTAACATTATCTCACCTTTTAACCTTCTATAATATGTTGTTTTAGTGGTAAAATTGTCACGCGGGATATAGAGTGGAAACAGGAGGCCTGCACCACCTTGATGTGCACCTCTTTGCAAGTTGGAACTCTCATCATCTTTCTCAAGACTCTTCACAATGGTAAACTAACCTGTAAACTAATATGATCTCAATAAGTGAGAAATAGATTGCTTTAATCGATGTGATCCACAGCAACTGAATCGTTGGCTCAGCTTCGTATGTGTGAAGATCTCTGAGATGGCGAGCTGCAAAGGGCGATTCAGGACAAGTTATGTCAGAAGCCGAGGCATCAGCCTCTATATGGAAAACGCGAGTGGGCCTCACAAATGATATAGTATCTAAGACAGGTACAAATGTCATGAACAAAGGCCCCTTTGACCAGTGGGAGATCTCAGTCACTTAGCATATAAAGTCGATTACCTTGCTTCCATCTATTATCAAGATGATGCACCTTCAGAAATCTACAGAAGCTGTGCAAAATGTTTTAGTGAGAGCAAGACTTATATTGTCGCAGACCCTTTGGTGGGAGGGACCCTTTATTTCAGACATTTCACTTTCGCAAAGTATGCCCTTTTGGTTGTCAAGTCCTGGATGAGCATAAATTCACCATAGTACTGATGGCAAGCTAGTATGATGGCCACTGAATTGCTAAGATATGGAATTACTATCAACGAATAAACTTGCAAGAGCGGTAGTCTTTTCATTGTTATAATTGACTCTAGTAACCCTGACTGCAGTATTCTCGACTGCATTCGAGTACTCGGCATTTGCTAGAGCGTCACAATAAGCGTTTACTTATAGATATATCACCACTTCTATCGTAATTAAAAAGTCGTGTTCATATACATATATATATCACATGAGAGGATCAGATCTATTTCTTCTTTCGTGCATTAGAGGTAGTCCAAGTTATTGTCACATCTGCGGTACGATTAACGCTATCTGGTTTTGTACTGTGCAGATAGTTAATTACCAACACCTCATTCATAATAGAAACTTGTAACAATGATTTGTAATTCTTCTATCTTAGGATGAAATCAATGCAGAAAACTAACGCTACTGCGTTTTCTACACAAACAAGCAAATAAGTTAGGTGCGCCAGATTGGTGCTTCTCCAATTAGAACTTCTCTGATAATTATATGAACTCACTTACGTCTTGTACACTTGACACAAGAAGTGATGGGTGCTAGTTGGTGAGAACCAGCCTGATAGAAATCACCACGCGCACTCGTATTTCTACGAGAGATGTCAATTAAGGTGCATAAATCTGATGGACATAACCATGCTAGGTTGTGATGTAATACTCTATATCTTATTATTGAATGGTTCAGAGTATTAATGTTGCTGAGGTTTCATACAGACAAGAGTCTGGACTCGCGTGGCTACATCTAAAACTATTCGTAAAAGTCGTCATATAGGTTCCAGTATTACCTCAGTAAATATATGTGCGAACCATAAATGTTTGTAAGGTACATCTGTCTCACCCTCGTAACATCTCTTCACTTGTGCTCTGCCCTATGTCCAAGTAAGCTCGAAAAGTCAGGGATACCGATACTTTAGGGATAGAGATTATTTGGTAATATTCTGGCTATTAAATATGCGTGAGGTGGTGTGACACATAGAGGTAATATTCTCCCAAAGAGGAATCATCGCTCCAGGTTACAATTGCTACCAGTTACAGCTAATATGAGTCAAACTTGGTATGGCATGGACCTTAGTATCTTAACTTACTGAACCAACAGCAAGCTTTATAACTGGATCAACAAATCTAGATACCTGTGTTAATCTGATCAACTACAAAACAAGTTGAAGGTCAAAGGAGATACCATTCACTAGAGACCACACACAAGTGAAAGTTGGAACGACTAGCAACCAGCCATGTTAACATGATGCCAGTAGGGCCTGATATATGTGCACCTATTGCGCATGGTCCAAAAGGGAGATCAGACATGCAAATCAACATACTGATATCAAATAGAGGTTCGGGGACACGCAAGCCAGTATGTCATACACATGATTCGGAAGACCTGGGTTAAACAGAACGAAGAGGGGATACAGGTACTAGTGCAGGCGTGTAAGCGATTAAGGAGAGACTTGAATGACGCATTGCAAAAAAATTCTCTTAGTAAAAACACCCAGAGCGTTGGAGAACTGGTGGAAATCAATATAGAAGGTGGATGTGGACCCAAGAGGGTCTGGAATAAAATTACATTGGATGGAATATCGAGATGCAGACGACAAGGATTGCCATAACATCTATCAACACCTCTAAATATTGAATACCCCTGGTTAAATACGACACCTCCATCGGAAGGGCTTGTTCCCTGGTTGCCCCAGTGGTAGTTCACTCGTTGTTTTGTAGGAACCGGATTGCAGACCAGGTCCATCTTCACCAACACCGGCCGTTGGCCACTGCCACTTCCAGCAGTACCACATATCTGTACCAGACCAAGTTTTGTGCGCTAGAAAAGGGTACGTAGACTGTCCAGCATGTAGAGTGAAGGAGAACGATGGATGCATCCAAACCAGTAGATGATGCCACTGGCAATGTTTGAAAGACAGAAAGCAGACCCTAGGAGGACCAGAGGAGGCTATCAGTTAACGGCAAAGTGAGAACCTCACACACTCAAGGAAACGCACCAGGCGGCAAACACCGGGGGAACTAGCCGAGGAGCATTCTCAAGAAAGAATCGCACACAGACTCAGACCCAATACAGTTCGAGTAGGAATATCGAAGCGCCACACACGAAAAGTCCGAGAACCAGGGTGAATGAATACGAAGGTGGTAGGTCAGTTGAGACCAATTGTGGGAAACCTCCATCAACAAGGTGGAAATGCCTCCTACTCAGATACGTAGGAATGACGAGAGATCTTCGAGAGGGTCCGAGGTATCGAGCTGTGACACAACACAAGCCCCGGCAGATACCTTGAGGAAAGCGTAAAAAGAGACGAGAAATCTTCTCTAAAAGTGCGGACAGCTGAGATGCGTGTGCAAAAGGACCATCCTCAGGTTATGTCAGAAACCACTTCGGGGTGTGAGCAAAGTGTTGGGGGAACGAACACAGCCCAAATGATGACAAAAGTGGAAACAAGACGGACGGATAACAAAAATGGGTAAAGAAGAGGCTATGATTGTGATACTGGAGTCACCAAATCTGTCTCTCACACCATAAGCGATCCAGTTCAAGTAAGCGCGAGGAAAGAAACAGGATGACAAAGGTGATGATAGTAAGGAAGAACAGGGATTTGACAAAGTGATACAATCGGCGGTACCTAAGAAGATGATGAACAAAGCTGATGGAGACCAGGTGAGAGAGCGGTTCAAGACAGGGCAGCCAACGCACAAGGGCGGATGACTAATTCGCACGGGTAATGAAGGGACGGTTGAACTCATTTAAAAGTATAGCGTGCATCCACCAACATCTCTTGTGCGACACTCACTGAGACATGACACCATTCATTCGCGGAAATCAGCATCACACTCAAAGCGGACGAGAATGGAACGAGAACACCATGCCAGGTGGCAACTCGAAAACTGGTTAGGGGTCCCTGAAGCTTAGAGATAACGATCTACTCTCTCAAAGAAGCATCCGTGTGGCCTGGCCAGAGAAGAAGAGAATGAAAGGCCGAGTCAGGAACCAGGTGGCACAGACCAGAGAGCTAAATCTCGAGCAGGAGATGCACCGGACTGGAGAATTCAGCGATTGCAGCATGTATAACTACCTCATACCAAGGCACAATGAGCACATGACACACAAAAGAACTCTGAGAAACACGGCATCAGAGTCCATAAGAAGCACCTCTTCCATAGAAATGAGAGCTTAGTGAGCAAATACCATGAGAACATAGAGAAAAAGTCTCGTATCTCTAACAAGCCTTTTCCTTTGTTTATTTGTATATGAGTTATGGAACTCAGCTTTCCGATACAGGGTCAACGCAATAGGCCTAACTTATTGTAGCTTACCTCGCTGACTCTATAACACCACATACGACTGACTGTGTTCGGCAGATCTGATAGATAGCAGCTGGTTCATTTAATTGCGCTATGTGCAATCTCGTATGAACATCACTCTAATATTTAACCAACTAGGGTGGAATAGACATTGTTTGTCTGATGATGTCTTCTTCTATTTTTTCAGACACGTTCTACAAGAAAGTGTGATGAAAGAAGAATGCCAGGCCACCATTTATCAAATATTTGATGACGGGTAACTCTCGTATTGTACCGAATTTGCACAGTTAAGAAGATACAATTGTAGCCCCCATATGTTAGTGAGGGACATATGTTTTGTGAGGAGAAATTTACGGATCAACCTAGGGTGTAGTCATTTTCTACCACATTGACATGAATTGCACAAGCCTGCCTGGGTTTAGGCGAAATACCCCAGTAGTAGATTTAGTGGTCGGCACACGAGCTCTAAGTGTTTACACTATAGCGATCCAGGAATTTGACTGTTGACCTGGCGGAGCAGTTCAAAATCATTTTATAAGTTGTAGATGAAGGGAAAATCTTCAGTTGAGGCTATGTCAGTAAACAGGGCAAAGATGAAAGTCTGCATGACTATGCTTACCAGTCAATAAGGAGGCCATAATGGTTTCCAGATCAAAACTTGACGTGGGAATCTATGGCTTGGCAGTATGGTCTTAGACCAGGCCCGTCAGGGACCACCTTCACCAGTCAAAGGTGGGATACCATGGCTCAGGCAATGCGGAATATCAGATGATTTATCACCCTGGAGGAGTTCAACAGCCACGGCACCAGGTGGAAACCGCAGCTCCAAAAAAATAAGGAGGAAAGTCACCAGCCACTGGCCAAAATCCAGAAAAAGGAAAAGCAGGGAGAAAGAAAAAGGAAGAAGCATTGCACCACTCCACCTATTTTCGAAAGTTACCCCCCTCAATACAGATAGAGCAAGTAATATATGCAACCCCACAAGGGAGAGGATAAATGGAATCAAACCTCCCAAAAAGTCGAGAGCTGCGAAAAGGACCCTAAAAATACTTTGATTCCACTGAGTGTCCTGGCCACTCCACTGAAAGATTGTGTCCAGCTAAAAACAACATTGAAGACCTGGATCAGAAAGGGATTCTTCGCTCGAGTACAAGAAATTTGCCAAAAGTTCAAGAGGAGAAAGACCAGGGGTCAAAAGGGAGACAGATCAGGCCGCAAAGAGATACCAGCCAGAAAGGCCAATCTACGAAATTTCTGCCATCTTTGGACCACCAGCCTCCAAGAAACATCTGAAAAAATAAAAGTCAGGACAGCTAGTTGTTCCAATTTTTTATCAGTCTGAATGTTTATATTCCTTTAAAATAGCTTGACCTCAAGACTGTAGGGGGCTGGCCAGCCTCTACATGATCCATTTTATATGTCAGTCCAAGTATGCAACCACCCATATCCAATAAAGTCCTGATTGATGGGGGTAGTTCTGTAAATGTCCCTGTATTACCGTGTTTATCAATAAATGGATTACAAGATTAGCAACATGGAACCCACATCAGGACCAATAACAGGTTTCTCTTGGAAGCTCAATCCTTCCTAAAGTGAGATTAATTTACCTCACCTTGGAGATGAAGATTGGAAGAATTGTCAATGGTCAGTTTCAGGTGGTGGAAGCACTACTTCACCTTATAACATCATTATGGAAGAACCATCTATGGGTCTTTTACTTTATATTTTCTTCTGCCTCGAGCGGCGTTGCATCTACATATCATCTCATGCTCTTAAATTGTATCAGATTGTGGTAAAGTTGCTTACTAACTTGTGTTGATAAGGCTCACAAATAGCAGCCAGGTCATAGCCAACTAGCCCTGGTGTGTGAACATTCAAGGAAAGAAAGATTCAGAAAAACTTCCGAAGGCAGGGTTAGATGAAATGGAGGCTGGAGCTAGTCCACAACCTTGAGAAGAGGGTATTCAAGTCACAGGACCAGAAGCAACTCAGTCTCAAGAATCAGCTCAGTTTTCTACTGACCACTATTGAATTAGACAGGGTGGCTTTCCACACAACCTGTTGAAGGCACAGAATCAATTCTCTTTGGTAAAGAACACTGATAGGATGGTCCCAGATTGGATCAACTGGGGCTCAGGAAAGTTGCTGATAATAACCTCTCAGAACTCTGAAGATGGTTTGCCATTCAGCAGATGAAAATGCCAGGGATTATCCTGGAGTAATATCACACCACCTTTCTCTTGGTCCAGCCAAGAAGCCTGTTTAAAGCAGAAGAAGAGACATTTCTTCCACAGAGAAGAACAAGCAATTTGAACAGAGGGTTCAACAAGTTGTTAAATGCAGAATTTGTGGAATTGTGCCACTACCCAGGAGTGGTTAGGCAAATGTCTTATGTCAAGAAACCAATCCACCTGGAGAATGTGTGTAGATTTCACGGATTTGAATAAAGCTTGCCCAAAAGATTTCCGCAGAAAGTTCTCCTCTTGTATGTGTCTTTCTGTACCGTGAATCTTTATGACATGAGTGCAGGCTGGGTGACTCAACGGCGACATATGAGAATGGTTAACATTCTCACCGGCCTTACTTTCTTTCATACGAGTAGAATGCAGTCATTGTATTCAGCAAGTCTGATAATGGAATCGACTTGCAGATACTACAACAGTGTAGCCCATACCGACAAAGCCACAGACAAGAACTGTGTAAGCCACCTGCTTCTTACCAGTCCTTAGGGGGTCTATAATCACATCATTGATCCCATTTGTTGGTGCATAATTCTAGGAGATTATCAGCTGTTCATGTGTATTGTCAACATTCATTTATCAGCACGTCGACTGATCCACTTTAGAACCTGTGTCTTTGAGACTCAAAGGGGCAGAATGATATACTAAACAGACGCTTATAGTGCGACGGACTCGGCATTGATGCTTAGTTTGGGATCGAAGTAGGATGTAGCTTCAAGAATTTCCAGGTACTAGGAGTCACAGTACTAAATACCATCGCATAAACGCAGGATGAAAACAATTCTGCAAAACTTACAGTTAATGTTACTACCACAGTCAACATCTTATATCCGGAAAAATGTGTCTTTTGTGTTAATTCATGCGTGTACATAAATGAATTTCTGTTCTTTTTTGGTTTGTGTGTTTTTGAAGTTGTGTATAGTCCCTAAGAGCACGGTCTTACTGATGAGAGCCAACCCTGATTAAAGTGAATACTGCCTGAATGAGTGTGATTAGTAACCATTCCCATGATGAATGCCCCATATGTCTTGCCATTCTAATGTATGCGTAAGCATGCGAAGATCAAGATATAGTATTACAGGAAGGGCTATTCTCAGGAGAAATAAGGGATTCTCTGGATCTCAGTCTCCTTTGCGCAGTCAAGACTACCTTATCAGCCTAGGTCTCTACATCTGGAATAGAATCTCAGCAACACAAATCGCATTTTGCACTAGATCCTAAGAGAGAGTAGAATGCCATATTCATTATTATATTTCTAAATGTCTTGATTAGCCCAGAATGGAAAGCATAGCGTGCCTGAAGAGCCTACTGTAATTTACATTAATTGAAGATTTTCCAACTCAAAATCAACTCAGCTCCCTTCTGGCGCAAAACCTAATCCATCTGGTATGTTGTATGTGACGAAGAATTGCTCTCCAGAGCTACCTCACAGCCAAGGCAACACCTAAGCTACGGTGAGACCTATGTCCATGTATATCGCAGTCTAGCGTCAAACAGCTGTGAGTGCAGTTCGCTCGATTCTCTTCCTACTAAGAGAACCAGACGCAACGAGATAATTCTAAACAGAGTATTGAGAGGGCGATGCGCACCAAGAAAACAAGGATATACCTGGTCTGTTACTTGTGTGATATCCCG
>SNQN01007931.1:5085-20377 GCA_008642245.1 Bassia scoparia | reverse complement strand
TGAATTTTTTGCATTAATACAACAAATTTGATTAAATATCGCCTTAAACAATTCCCTTCATTTGAAGCAATACGGATCTGTGAGTTCGCACAATTTCGGCATTCTATTTGTTGTTGCGTAGTTTCATTGACCTGTGTACATTTGTAGTCTTCCCAATAMTGCCAAATAGAATAAAATCAGATACACTAAGGTYCAACAGGGATGTAGCATATATTGATCARCGAAACGCTAGTAATTTGAAACAATCATCAMWTTAGTCTGAGGCCATAGCTATTAGCACAACTTGTGTATTAACCGGCATWTGATAGTTGCCAAACAAAGGACATAGACTCAGCCAAAGTCTCCTCCTTAGAAAAGAAAGAGCAAGGGGTAAAGATCCAATAACCCTAGAATTGCGATCAAATAGAAACCAAATCCCAGAGGACATCTTTATTAAAATCAAAATWTTTAAACCTAAATTAAGAAAGCTTGCTTGAGATGATATGCAACAAATCGTACGGACGACAGCRGTAAAACCCAACTCGTGGTTCTCCGATGAGCGATTGGTCGGTGCGAGGCCCTGAATTAGGGGGTTGTGATCATTGCCTCTCGCTCGCGACTCCAYCGCAAAACACCATTGAAAGGGAGGAGAAGMAAACGTCGATCTCGTACATACTCCTTGCGTAAGCAACCAACATCTAGCAAACCCAAAGGGAGGGAGGGGACTCASCGGYGTTTAGGAGGAGCCGTAGCCCCTCCCTTTTCGGCGAATCCCCTCTGACACAYGAACTAGAAAAGGGGACAAAGGAGACAAGACGAAGGGGAAAAACCAAAACCTGAAAAGAGAGAAGGGGAGAAGACGATCGGTGATTGAGAGGGGAGGCGGGAGGYGGCRAAAACGRCAGAAAAAGCCCTCGAAAGGGACGAAAACCACCCTCCAAGAGAGGGAAGACGGAAACCTCTCTAGAGAGAAAAAACCCTAAGAGGACTTTTGACAAATTGAGGCGTTAGTTAAGTATTAAATATATTTTCTAAAATCATATAAATATTAGATTGCATGCCAAAATCACTCGTCAATCAATATAATATATATTTAGATTTGCTATTTTTTTTCCTTTTTAATTCTCTTATCTAACGCCTCCGAGACGCTATTTAACTTTTGCCAAAAACGCATAAACGCCTTCCACGATGGATGGATGGATGGATGGATGGATGGATGGACATCGATCATTCCCCTTCTAGTTTATAAGGTGGGAGCTTATTCTAGAAGGCTAGTCTTGGGTTGATAATGACTTGAGTCCACTCAAAGATTGAGGTTGTTCAATTCGACTTGTTAAAATTACGAGCTGATCTCGAGTTGGGTCATGCTCAAATGAGTCAAGTTTTGACAGTGTCGAATAACTTATGAGTTGTCTTGGACTTGTAGAAAATGTAGCTTTAAAACCTGTATGACCTATTTGGTTATTGAGATTGAATGGTTGAAATGAGAATGCATTTTAAGTGTATTTTAAATATTAGGAAAATACTCGTAAATTTTTTTATGGGAAATCAAGTTGCTTATAACATTTTAAGATCGGCTATTGATAGACGATGTTAAAATTATCATTTTAAGATCGGCTATGATATCATTAAGGGTGGTAATATTGCGAGTTGCACACATCTAAGAGTGAGCTACACATGAATATTTAGTCTAAGAGTACATTGAAATTATACCTCACTCTAAGACTATGGTAATGTGTACCTCACTCACTACGCAGCTTGCAAGTTGTATCGTTTCATAATCATCCATATTTATCACAAGCTTTTCAGTAAGTACTGGGTATATAGTAACACCTCATTTACATGCTGAAGTGTAATAGGGTTGAAGTAAAAWCAACTTATTTCTATTGAAATAATATCATGAGCTATTGACTAAACATAGATCACTAAAAACAGAATTTTGAAAAACAATGTTAATTAATTAGCCAAAATTAAATAAAAATAACATGAAAAGTCGAATTAAAAAGAAAACTTTAAAATAAAGTTAAAACAAATAGAGCTAAACAAAACTTTTTTTTGTCTAATAATCAAACCATCGCATTCATCATAAAATATGTAGTAGATGTACGAGACAATATTCCAAAATACGCCATCGTGTGAGACGTCGATGAGATTATCTTACTATTGGGTATATAGTGTAAATATACCCTTTAAATTGGTACCAAACTAAAACGGTTAAGCGTACATTACATTCTTATAACAAAAATGTGGCAAATAGAACTAAAATAGAGCCATTCACATGCCGTAAACGCAGGAAAGGCAAAAATTGCTAAAAGTATATCTACTGGTTATATAACTGATTCTTCATGTACAAAAAACTCTTGATAAATGATCATCTAACAAGAAGTAGCAACCACTCTAAGATGAAGCAGCAGCACTACAGAAGAGCAACAAATGAAGCATAAGCCCCATCTTGTTATTCTCATACATCATTCAGTTCCCCTTTTCTGCAAATCACCCCATATCTGACAACAACTATCATATCAGCATTCTTATCGGTCAACCGATGTCAACCACCACGGTTGCCGATCAACCATCACACTGTCCAATGCATCCTGCACAACATCCTTCAACTCGGCATCAGGGCACTAGTTGCTTCATCAAGCAGGATACTTAGGATTCTTTAGGATCCCCGGCATAGCAAATCCTGCTCTGCCCACCATACAACTGCACCCCTCTTTCCCTAAAAAGTGTCGTACCCGTGGTAGTGCTGAATGAATTGTGCATCGCAACTTGCTGCCTCGACGATCTCATTCTCAGTTGCTTCTCCTTGTTGTTTCCATAAGCTATGTCGCTCTTATGTCTCGTTGAAGAGTATGGCTCTTGGCTACTAACCCCATTTGTGCTTAGCCAACTTAGCTTGAACTTTTGAATTCTACCCACAAGAAATTTTACCTTTGTCTGTTCGTAAACCTTCATCATCTGACACATTATTTTCCACTCCACTTCTCCGACAAGTGCAACAGTCTATAAGGTTCAACACAAATAGTATAATAATGAAACAAGCTAAACTTTAATAATTCATGATGAACACAGTAGTTAAGCTAAGTTAATAGAGAAAACATAGATTCTAAACTCTAAGAGTACTGTAGAATTGATGAGCAATTGCATAACGGGAATCAGAAATGTGTGATCATATATAGAATCAACCTTGACTAAATACGAGGATTATATGATTTGGTTAGAAGGAAACCTTTGAAAGGAATAAACAAGCTCAAGTCGGTGAAAATTAATACTGGCTTGTAGATATTGAAGCTAACAGACTAACTCGATATCACCCTTCACACTTCATGTTATCCCATCGAGCTGCCTCATCTGGCGATCATAATCTTGAAGATTGAGACAGCGAGTCTTGCTTGTTCCGGTCATAGCCAGCTGCTGCTTTGAACAAGCCTAACGCGCTGAGATGGTTAATGCAAAGAAGACCACAACACAGAATCTGTTCGCAGACTAACATAGAACAAAACAAAGGGTGCTATATATGTAATGCAGAAAAAGACTACTGTTGCTATTATTCACCTTGAAAACTTGTGCAAATGTGCTCAGACGGGAATCAATAGTACCCGATGTAGAACAGAAGCGTTTGTGCAGTAAAGGCAAAAAAGAAAATCCAAGATCCTCCGCCACTGATGATCCTGAACGAAGCCACTTTTACTGACCGGCACATTTCTCTGAACAAATCCATCACTTTTCTCTGCACAAAGAGCAACCGCTGATACCCAACTGCAATGTTGCAATGGCTTTGCACATCCTCGTACATAGCTAAAAAGACACATGTTAAGGCATTTCAAGTCAATAAAATGCAAAAAACAAAGAGCACAAGGAACTGGCGTGAAATTAAATGTCGTTTTGATGCAATATTGTGATTTGTGAAACAACTAACTTTAGGCTCACGAATCCTTTCAAAATTTGCCTGAAAGATCCTGAGAAAACAAAGGGTGCACACTAGAATAATGAGTGCTAGGTACCAATCCGGAAACTATTAGAAGACCACCAAATTACTGTTGCATATCGCACAATCTAGTGCCAATGATCACCACGAGGCCTTAACATCACTGCATCTGATTGATAACGCGCAAATATGCCCCACTAACATGGATATACAAGCTCAGTAGATATTTCTAGAACAAATTTTCTTGCGCAAATCAAAATGAAAAGACTAAATGTATGATTAACCAACCTGCATTTGCAAGGTCAATCAAACATTTTAATTGTCTGGGCAACTTTTTCAAAGGTCATGTAACGAACCCTTCGGATCAACTTCCCTCCTGCAATCGCGAAAAGAAAGTTCTGGAAAGGTATTGCAATAAAACTAACAATACCCAGAGACAAATAAACAAGTGCCCATTTTGTTGAATCTTTCCTAAGCAAATGTGGTGGTTCATAGAATATTTTGATGACAGAAGAGATAAGGTATCCGAACAAGGGAAAGATAATCCCATGTACTGAAGCTGCTAGGCTTCCTAGCAACAATATTGGAAGTTCCGGCTTGTTTAAGTAAGCCAAACGTTTCATTGAAACGCTTCGACTTTCCTCTCTTTTTTTCTCTTCCTCCGGTTTCTCCATTCTATCATGATCAACTTCGTCATCATCATAAAAATCTCCTTCATTAGTCTCCTGAATATTCAATGGTCCTGGGACACTAAAGCTGATGGAAATGGAGTGTCTGCCGCTGGAAGAACCCCTACTCCTTGATCTCCTCATCGAATACCTTTGACTTGCTGATTTGCTCGTCGTCCTTTCAATGTTTGCATATTGTTCAAAATTAGTAGAACCCATAAGTGCAGCTTCTTGTTCTTTGGCGCCTTCTTGAAGTCTCACCAGCTGCGAGTAACCTCCTTCAGGGTCTTTTATCAACTCCTCATGAGAACCTGATATAGTACTACAGTCAGAACATTCTATAATTTCTCCATTTAAATTTTTCAGCAGGCTTATAAATTCATGACAGAGATCTGTTCTCTCAAGTTAAGTTTTTCTTCTTTTAGAAAACATCAATCAAGAGAAGAGATTCAAACATCGCTCTGTTGTTTATTAGCAATAGCATGCTAGAAATAAATCAACAATTTGTTTCGAAACCAATCTTTATGTGTAGTTGTTAAGAAATAGTACAGCTATATAAAATCTGATAAGCATGCTATAATGCAAACAAGGATTTCTCACTTCTTTATTCTTTAATCTTTACAATGATATTATGTTTGACCACTAAAGTTTGCTTCCCAAAGACACTTAAATATAGTGTTGGTGTGTTACCTTTCTCAATGATTTTCCCTTGATGAACAACTGCTATCGTATCAGCATTTTTTATGGTAGTCAATCGATGTGCAACAATGACAGTAGTCCTGTTTGTCATAATTCTGTCAAGTGCATCTTGCACAATGCGTTCAGATTCAGCATCCAGAGCACTAGTAGCCTCATCAAGGAGTAGAATTCTCGGGTCTTTAAGAATTGCTCGAGCAATGGCTATTCTTTGCTTTTGGCCCCCAGAAAGCTGAGTTCCTCTCTCCCCAACCATTGTGTTCAAACCCTGCAAAAGAAAACTTTCTTCTTAATACTTGTATGTGACCACTCCTTCATGTATCAGTTAACGTTGTATGTTGTATGATATGTTTACCTTTGGRAGCTTGTCAATAAATTTCGCAGCATTAGCAAGCTCAATAGAAGTTTGAATTTCCTTGTCTGTAGCACCTTCCTTTCCATATGCTATATTCTCTTTCAATGTTGTAGTAAACAGTACTGGCTCTTGACTCACTAATCCAATCTTCTGTCGAATCCAAGCTAATTGAAATTGCTTCAAGTTCACACCATCAATGAGCACCTCGCCTGAATCAGGATCATAGAACCGCTCTATGAGGCTGACGACAGTAGACTTCCCACTCCCACTCTGTCCTACTAGAGCAGCAGTTGTTCCACTGGCTATAGTCAAAGAAAAACCGGAAAATATCTGTACATCAGGCCTAGCTGGGTAACTAAAACATACATTTTTAAGCTCAATGTCACCCTTAATATCTTTTAAAACCCTCCCCTCCGTGCTTGAGGCGTCTATTTTTGGTTTCCTTTTTATCGCCTCAAACATTTTGTATGCTGCTGCTTGTCCCGCTGCAAACGCATTCAGAGATGGAGATGTCTGMCCCARTGACCTGCTCAGTTTAGCACAACAATCTCTCAAATTCAATAATTAAGGCCTCAGAAATTTGTCATAGAAATCTTTATCAGCTGATCATTAAGTAGCAGACTCCAAAATTAGTGTTAAAATGTGAGATTTTTCAGCAATTCTGTACTCACAATTTTCGAAGAGACAGAAGAAATGGAAAGAGTACTTACATTCCACCAGTCATCATGGCCATAATCACATTAAGGACTTGCCACCATTGTAATTTTTTCCATGATTAGTTTGCTTCATACCAAACAGCAAGAGAATATGTGGATAATATAATGCAGATCAGTGCACCAAGCCCTAATCCCGAGGCTAGCCCTTGTCTAACAAGGCTTTGTACGCCAATTAAAAGCTTTGTTGTCATACTTTTTTATCGCATCTCTTTCACCTGTAAACGATGCAACCTAAATAACATATATCAGTAAGAGTTAAATCAGAAGAAGAGAAGAGTAAACAAGAAGCAAATAGCATTGTATTGAAAAATATACTTACTGTTCTGATAGCACCAACAGTCTGCTCCACAACATTTCCAGCCTCAGCATATGCCATTTGGGCGCCGACTTGACATCTTCATCATCAGCAACGCATGATAGAACCAGAAATGACAAGGGTGGGATACACGCCAGCAGAACTAGGCTAACAGCCATCCTCTTATAAAGGCAATGGCGAATCTCCTACAAAAGTTGCCATTAACTGTATGAACTTGCCAACTTTTCGCCCATGGCATCCTGAATAAGAACAGTGTCCCCTGCATTCTGCTGATGATTCTTCCTGTAGTTGTTTCGGTGTCAAAGAAGGCAATGTCTTGCCTCAGAATTGTTTTCAAATACAGGCCGCGGATTCTTGCGGCTTCCTTTCTCCGGTTACAATCCAACATGTCACCTCTGCTCATCAAGAGAAGTACAACATATTCAAAACTAAGGTCACCTTGATAATGAACGGTTCGTGCATGACTTTTGAGCGCATAAAAAAATCATTATAACAGACACTCTGAAGGTTTAACAAGATTTTTCATCTTTTGAATTTTTGTTGTAAGATGTCTCATGTCATTGAATGCACATCACAGATACACAATACACATTGCAGAAGGTTATATAAATTTTATGGAGGTAAGCAAATGATGGAAAATAAATTATAGGAATTCACATAAAGGTTAATTATACTGTGTATCAAAGAAAGAGGTAAAGATCATATACTTTACGTAGGAAGCATGCTATGCCAGTGTATATGCCAGATAAAAAACTTCCACGACACCTGTAATTATATAAAATAAAATCGTTAATCATCAAAATTGTTACAATGACATGATCTTTTTTAGGATAATTAGTGTTAAAAGAAAGAAAAGCCTGAAACAACTAACATGAATTAAGATAATTTAAAAAGAAGAAAGACAACTAATGCACTGTCCTCTGGTTCCATTCTGGTCAACTAAATATTATCGTTGCAACTTATTTTCACCCAATTGAATTTGTTACTTAGTAAGTACCTTAATATATATTAAGGTTTGAAACTTATTAATATGAATTGTACTTATTAGTATTAAAAGTATTTGGATTTTTGCCACAACTACCCACCCACTATTGGTGGACATTTTTTTAGACAAAAAACTTTACCTCACATTCCATTTTATTAAAAAACCTACCCACTTTTTGCAAAATCATTAGAATTCGTACCCGTTAACGTTTTACGCTAACCTGTTAACCCCTCATCCACGAACCAGAACCACCCTTCATCACCACTCCCTCACTGCTACCACCCTACAGCCACTTCCTCACTACAACCACCCTTCTGCCACCGACGCATGCCCGCCCTTCAACTCGACCCACCCCCCCCCCCCCCCCCGACATTCCCCTTCTCCACTCCCCCGGCTGCGGCCACCCCTCCTTCTCCTCCAATTGCAACTCTTCTCTCTCTCCTCACCATTAACAACAGTCTCCTCTCCCTCCTCCGCTACAAACCCGCCTTCTCCTCCCTCACCCTCTCCCCCTCTCTTCTCCTCCGCCTCATCATCACCACCCAAACGCAACCACCCATCTGCATTGTCACTCAACCCAAATCACGCAACCAGCAAACCACCATTACAACCACTTGCAAAACCATGCAAACGACCACTCGTAAACCACCACAACCCCGCCCAACCCCACAACTCAGCACCCTCAACACCACCACCCAGCCACCAAACTTCGCGATATGAAAATTCACTAACCCTAATCCCCAAATTCCCAAATTCGCAAACCCAAATCCCTAAATTCGCAATTTTGTAATTCGCTAACCATAATCCTCAAATTCCCAGATTTGGGGATTTGCAACAAACCATAATGATTTGGTAATTCACGATTTGTAATAGAAGTGAGTACAAACTCACTTCGAAGAGAGAGAAAGAGCGTCGCCAAATGCGTGGTGTTGCGATAGGTGATGGGTGATACTCTGCGATGGTGGAATGGTTGCGATTGTGGGGTGCCTGCGACGTTGGGGTGGCGCTACATTGATGGTCGGGTGGCAGAAGGGTGGTTGTAGTGAAGGAGGTGGCTGAAGGGTGGTAGCAGTGAGGGAGTGTGGTTGAAAGGGTGGTTCTGGATGAGGGGTTAACGGTGTTAGCGTAAACCGTTAACGGGTAGTGAATTCTAATGATTTTGCAAAAAGTAGGGTAGTTTTTTTTATAATAAATGGAATGTGGGTAGTTGTTGGCAAAAAATCCAAAGTATTTAATGAAACTTGTTTAAAAGAAGTTGACGAAAATAAGATCTTACTTCATTTCAGTTGAGTTTCAATTCAATCAATTTCAATTTAAATTTTACAATTTAGTCAGTTCATTAAAAATACAAGTAATCGAAAAAAATAATATCATTATAAACAATAATAATTGTACACTTTATAAGTTGGTCACCATATCTAAGTTGCACTAAATTAAATTTGGTATGCTCTTTTTGCCTCATGAAAGATCAGCAATAATGATTATATTCCCATTCCCCTTATTGAGAGATGTGGGGCATTTATTAACATTGTAGTGCCTATTAAAAAAATACAAATAATGGTACTCACTACTCACTACTCACCACTATTGTATGATTGTAAATTTAATTTGCAACGAATATCTATTACAAGTTCTACGTATATCATCATTCGTATCATCGTATGTACTACCTTTTAATTTTATTATTATTTGGTGTATTTTCCTCAACCAGACATACCAAATATGGAATTATACTATAATCAAATTATTGAAATTTTACATATTTTGGTTTGWACTTTGAACCCACTGTGTTATGATTCAATCTTCTTTTGTGGGTCTTAGAAATTAAGGTAAATACTACCTTTGTTCTTTAAAATTTTAAATTTGTAATATTAGAAAAATTGACACTAAGTTATCAAAATCTTCTAGCATGTGATCTTTGTCAATTTTGGTTTGAATTGCTTGTTTTTATATTTATTTTTATTTTTTATACTAATATGTATTTGAAAATATATACACCATAATACCATATATAAAATGTGTATTGACAAATGTGTAAAATGGGAATAACATTAACGTTAAGCAACAGATGGAATGTGTTGCGCTAGGTAGAGGACTGATATACACAACAATATCTTGAGACAGTGTTGGGATAAATATAATGTACATTTTTATTACTAATTTGGAAAATAACATAACCCTATTAATCAACCATGCTTATGCCTAGTCTCATCTAGATTATTATTTTATAGTCTTTTGGTAAAAGGGCTAACAAAGAGTGAGAATTTCAGTACTAGCATAGTAGCATATACTATATATGTTAATGTCTACTATGATTTAATGTTTGAGTTTATCATCCTTTACTACTTTTAATGAGGCATTGATCGATAATAGGAGGTGGACAAACATTAAACATAGCTCTAATAGACATGAGATTTTCTTTGCAAAACCACCTATCAACCCATTAAATCYTATGTCATTTCTTAAGCTCTATAGAAAAAACGTGGTAAAAACTAATTTTAGATTTTTCTTGTTCATAAAGCATTATTAAAATTTTCACATATCAATGTTTAGGCAAACATCTAMTAACTCTACCCCATTATCTGCGCAACATTGTTTGCTCAAAAATTTCGTTACATATACATCTTTATATGACAATCTTTTCCTCTCTAATTTCTTTCAAATGGTGAYACAATAAAAGTTCATGTATATTCTTTAAGAGTTTTCTCTTATTAYTCAACTCTCCTTAGTTTATGAGCRTCCCCCATTCTCTTCGTCRAAGACTATRAAATGACAGACGTATTTAAACATCTTACAWCTTAAATTATTCCTTGAAAGCTAATCAATTTGATCACATAAACAACGAAAGCTCAAACAAACTCAATGACTATTGAGTGATCAATAAGAGAGGAAGTACATGTGCATATCGAATCATAATTATTTTTTTTCTCATAAAAAAGAGTCAAAACAAAAGGATAAGCAATTAAGCATAGTCATCATGAATTAGAGCACGGCGAATAGTAGGAGTAAATGAATTGCACCATAGTCCAATTTGTACGACCCACTATAAGAATACCCCTTTTACTCATGTCGGCCACTATTTTGAAAACACCTTCTTACTGCTGTTTCTTCATTCCCATTTGCCCAATTTGGATCCAACTTCCTAAATTAACAATTAAAGTACTAACAAACACTTTCTCATTCGATATTTAGATATTTTTATTTTAAAAATAATTACATTCTTTGATCACGGGTTATGATATACACGACCCTTAAATCTATAAATATAGAATTAAACATTTTTCGTGATATTTTATAAATTGTGAATTTATAACGAAATCACACGTCCAACAATGTTTAAAAATATTAACCTCTTATATGCGCTATCAGGTTTTAGGCATATTTTTTTCATTAAAAATGTGTTATTTTATAGTTGTCACTTTCATATCTAAGGTTGCCAATCAATTTAAACCAATGTTGCAAACAATCTTGTCACTTTTTTCCAAGTGGATTTCTAGTTCATCTTATATGATCTGTCATTTTTTTCATTTAACCTCAACTTTGTTCTTGATTAGTCATTTTATTGACTCAAATTGAGAACACATTATATAAGTGCTTTCAAATTATGCACTTAAGGTAATGAACTAATGAAATTGATTACCATGAATGTATAATCATGTTTAAAGTTGACATAATATGAGGTTACATCAATCTTTTCTAGTTGATACGTAATAATGCATCAATATTTTTTAAGGTACTAAATTATAAAATAAACAATAAGTTGACATAAATAGTACATATTGGTAGAATGGAGGTTACTAATGACAATGTTTAATAGACCTCCACTTGTGCGTAGACAATGACTTTGAGAATGTAGTTAATAAAAAGTACTAAACTATTAATATTTTAAATAAACTTTATAATAATTAAGCATAATTTTAGGACGATAAATAAGGAGGTAAATAATGAATATTTGATTAAAAACACATTTTTATATATTAATTTGTGTGTAATTGTTATAAATTTATTTATTTTTCATTATTTTGATAAGATATTTTCACTTTTCGAAAGCATAATAATGTTCATACATACTAATATATGACTACTATTATGCCACATTTAATATGAAATGCACAAGTTTGATCAATAAACAGAGAGGAATGAGTAGTCATCAAAGAATATGGAAGGGTGACAGAGATGATAATATAATTGCTTTATGTAGTTGAGTAACAATAAGAAATGTCAATGGAGTGACACATGGCATGCATTTCAATCTTTATACTATTAGATTTTAGTATAGAATATAATGGCTGATCTACGGACATTTAATTCATTTCATGAACTACTCTCGTATGTTTGGATGATTTTGTTGTTTCCAAAAAAAAAATAAAAAAATACCTATCGTTAAATTATTTCATTTTCTTTTTCTTTTGATGCTCTCATATGAAACATCAATATGACAAATGAAATACAAAGGGATTGAAGGAAATAGGTACTGTGAAAATAAAGGTTGGTGGTGGGGGTCGAGTCGTACATTCCGTCATTTCTATGTTAATTCGTCACTAATTAATAATTTAAGTATTTCAAATAACATGATTTACCTTGTCATTTGAAATTCTTACTCTCATGACTAATTACTTGATAGTTGTAAAATTTTGAGCAAATTCCTCATTTTAAAATTTTTGGACATCTAAATAATCTATATCCAAAATTTCACAATGCAATTCAAGAATCCAACACAAGGATTTAAAATTCTATATAATATAATAAAACCAATTCAATAATTTGCGATCTAATCTCGTCTATATTACGATTTATGTAGCTAGCTTTATGCAAATGATCGAGTAATATGATGAGTATAAACTTGAATAAATTGACCTTGGAAGCAAATCATATTTGTTAGTCATTTCACGAACTATATTCCCATGCAACTTCGTAATATGACTATGAACTCACAACAAACAACCAAAACATCATTTCCAAGCAAGTTTGATTTGAAAACATATTCAAACTAAAAGAGAATAAAGAAGATTAATTTCAAGGTTTTTAATTCAGAATACATACTCGCAATATATTCTAATTCTTGTTTGATTTTATTTAGTTCTAAACGATGATAACAAAGGTATAAATGTATAAAGAATCAATGCTGAAACATAATCTTGCTCTTTTTTAACTTGTATCCCTCCGTTTAGATGTTCATTTGACATTATAAGATCTTATTCATCTCGTTTCCAAAAATACTTTCGGAAATATAGTTTTTAATAAATTTACAATTATAATTAAAATATAAATGGGCAAATTTGTTGACGTCATCACACCCTTTTTCATAATAACTCCAAATACATTATGAATTTGAGAGAAGTATACAGTACCTTGATGTTACCATGTCTCATCATTTCATATTCAACATACTAGTTCTTTTTAGCACGCCATCGTTTGAAATTTATCTTAATAGTGAACAATAAGTCAATAATATAATAAAGTATTTAGCTACGTTGACTTAAATTTTTTAAGTAAACTTAAAGATTATAATGATAAATTAATAAGTTAATCACCATGTTTTTTATTTATTTATTATTATTTATACCACAATTCTAAGTTCTTATTTTGTTATCAACAGTTTAAATGTCAATTTTAATTTCAAAATTTAAAATAGTTCCATTATTAACTTACTTATATATTACTCTCTGATAATTTTTTAGGCTATATTTTTATGAAATTTCGTGAAATATTTCTGTATTAATTGATTTTGTTTTTAAACATTTTAATTAGGAATTGATCAGGCTTAATGATTGGCGATAGAAAGGTATTTCGAAGACATGACACTGACAAGTAATTTACCCTACTGCGACTCCCTTTTCCCTTATATAATAGAGATACAAGGGGTTAAAGTTTCGACTCGACGACTAAAAACTAAAAAAACCGAGCCAATACAACACTACTACGATAGCGCATGCTTTAAAAAAAAAAAATCAGTTCAATACCACTAACAAACTTAATACGATAGATTTAATTACTACATTATTATTAGGATGGTATGAAGATGTATGGTTCACAGAATGTATTGGTTAATAAGCAAATTCAAAAATGTGACACAATAAGAACCTACTAATCTTTTTGAAGGATTTACCATAGTTGGGTGAGCATCTTTGTTGTTGAAATACATATAATATGGTGTGATTAATCAACTAAAACCAAGGTATAAACCCAGAAAATCCGATTACTAACAAAACCTAAAAATCTTTAAAAACCAAAATCATCATCATGCAAATAAAGAAAGAAACAGAATAAATCAAAATAATAACGATTGAAGAAATTAATTAGAGAATATAATTAATTACCTTAGAAACATCATGAACAACATGGGCTGAATCAGCTTTACCGAAAGAGTTAATAATCTGACCCAAAAAGAGCGTCATTAATGGCTGTGCAATTCCATTAGCAATGGCGGAAAAACTTCCAACTATCATCAAAATCAAATCAAAAGGATCAGCGAAACTAAACAGCTTGTAAAACGGCACTTTTTGCTCAACTTCTTTGCCATTTTTTTCATCTTTCTTCTTCACTGTTGCACTGTTTTCCTCTGTTCTTTCTGTATTATTATTACTATCTCCCATTTTTCATGAAAAAATCAATCAAAAAAAAGTGTGTGTTTCAGTGTTTGATGAACGAAGGAGAGAGAAACTGAAGTGGGTTTTTGAGATTTTTATAGTGAAAATTATGGGAACAAAAGTTTTGACGTGACAATGAAGGATACTATGAAAGTGTGTTTGATCAAAATTTATTCAAAGGAGAATTGGGTAAAAAAGAATGAGATTAAAGATTTAAAGATTGCATCTTTTGTTGATCATTTAAAAAAAAAAAGAAAAAGAAAAAAAAAGGGCTGTTTGTTTGAGAAGAAATTAACAGCTTAAGAGAGTAAAGAGGAGAAAAAACAGAATGTGTGCTCAGTAAAAACAGCTGATCATGCCTATAAGTATGGAGTAAAAGGGCGAAAGAATTAAGAATATGAAAATCACGCAAAATTGCTTTCTTTGAATTGCTAGCTAATTCTTTTTTATTTATTTTATTCATAGATATGGGCCTTCTAGAAGGTGTAATTAAGTTTTATTTTTTCTGCTAATAAAAATGATCATTTTGGATGTAAGATAGATTTGTTTTTAATGAGATTTGCTAATAAGTGAAAAATACTTAAATCATAATAGTTATATTGTGAAATTAATTCAATTACTCAATCAAAGAAGATATTGCAAGGTATACGAATGGGGTATGATGAGTATGTATGTACTTTAGTTTTGCCTTCTCTAGTAAGTAAAATGGATCACTTAGGATAAAATAGATTGTGATCTTATGAGATTTACTAATTAGGGAAAATAATGAAATCATAATTATTGTAAAATTAATTTAATGACTCAATCAAAGAAGATATTGCAAGGTATACAAATGGGGATTAAAAGGGTGTAGCTAAATCCTAAAGGGCGGTGTTGGATTAAAGGGTGTTATCATATCTCGTGCATGAGATTATGATGTATATTTATAGATGAATTCACATTTATATTTGACYTTTGAAGCATATGATGTACACATGACAATTAACCAAATAAAACACCACTTGTAATGCATTGTACACATGATAATTAACCAAATAAAACATCACTTGGACAACA
>SNQN01007930.1:0-26415 GCA_008642245.1 Bassia scoparia | reverse complement strand
GGCCCAATGTAAATAATTTAAAAGATGTAAATCCTATATTATCTATTGGTTGGTGTATACAGTATCAACTATGATGAGATTGCTTAGTTTAGAATGAAGTTTTTTATCGTAAATTAATTTTTTCCTTTAATCCCTCCAAAAAGGTGACAAATTTATACACCCAAGATGATTTAGAAAGGTGGATTGGCCCTCAATTAGTGATAGCTTAGAAAGAGGATGGGAAGAAGAAACTTCATCAAGTTTTTTAAAAGAATGGGCAAAATCTAAAACTCTGTAGTGACCAGTTCATTACACGATAAGTCATGGTCCAGAGAAAGAAAGTGTTAGACCACAACCCAGCCGTTCTCTAGAAGTGGAATAATATTTTGTTATCTGTGCATATATATAGAGAAACATAGTTGAGTTTGCTAAAGAATAAACACTTCCTGTATGAATATATTTTGACCAAAGGAACTCATTTGCAATGGGTCATGTATCACTCTAATTATATTTTCTACTTCTAGCCTTTTGTGATTAACCTATAATAATTTAGTTTCCATGTTTTTTTTATAGATATTAAATCCTGAAGTCGTCTTTTTCATACACTAACAATAATTTTATAAAATATTGATAGAGTGGAAACACGGCTCGACGCGTAGCGCCGACGTCTGGAACCACTCGTAATATATATATATATGTCTTCTCATGCACAATTCTGTATGTGTAATAAACATTACTCCAAGTAGTGCTATGTATATTCTTTGGTGTTAATATGAAATCACATGTATTAGTTGAAAGCATGCAATATTAGTTATCTGGAAAATATAAAGCCCAAGTTGTTTTGTTCAATAGTTCAAGTCCCAAAAATTATCTAAACACAAAACAAATCTTTTAATTTTATCTCTATATATATTATCCATTAATTCTCTACAGCTAATATCAACAATTAAAAAATCTCAAAAGAATTTAATATTCCAATATTGTTGTATTGCATTCGGAACATCAAAATGCCTAGAAATCTTCACCGATGCCAAGTAACTGCATTGTCAATGCACATATAAGTTATCGTGTCTCTAGTTGTCAACATCAACTTGCCTCAATAATAAAGTACTGAACTATTATTAAACTCAAATAGAAATATTTGACCCGTCCACACATTCAATCTCCTTTACCTCTACCCACTCGTTGCACTTGCAAAATATTTAACCCCATTATTAACATGTAAGATTAAATTCAAAACTTCACTTTTTCACAGCCAACTCATTCACCAAAAATTCGAAAAAACACCGCAAAAACTCAATCGTCACCCATGGATATTTCTCCTCACCAAAACCCTGCATCGTTCTGAACATCAAACTGAAATTCTCAAAGAAGAGGAAGCTGGGAGGAAATTAGGTAGGAATGAGGGGAAGAGTTAAGTGAACCAATTCCCATGATGGCAAAATCTCATAATATGGTGCGCACTCGAATCGAAGTCGTTGCTCAACTTGATGAGAATGACTAGGAATCTCGTAATAGTTGTAAGCCAATAAGTAAGTTCACTCAAGAATTGCTCGAAATTCTTGGAAATTTCAAGGTTTGGCAGTTGATGATCTCTGATTGTACTTTATAACACGAGTATGTTATTCATATACCGATTTATGGATTAAATTGTTGAACTTTTAAAGAATGAAGATTTGGAATGTGATTTCTGCCATATATACATTAAAAAATAAGAAATTTGATATTGTTGCTGCTGAGACCCCTAACAGTAAGGGCGTTTTGGTGTAACCTGAAATGAGGGGTTTGTTATTAACTTAAGGTTCTTATGAAGAAATTCATTGAGGCGAGAAGGATTGAGAAAGTCTGATGGAAGTTGTCCTGTTTAAATGATCTAATGGTTAATTCGCTTTGGTAAATGGTAAACCCTAAAAAATATCAAAACAAAGAGCAACGACAGAATCATTTTTCTAAAAACCTATTCAAAAATTTCACTCTAATCGCATCTGTGTTCTCGTTTGTAATCCCTAGAACTCAGCATCCGAGATGAAGCAAATCACTTATTACTGTGACCTCATGTTACTTGCCTTGAACATAAATAAAAATCAACTTTCCTCTTATTGATCAAAACACTTAACCATATTCCATTGAAAATGGCTTATTCTTATACCAACCTCCTAATGACCCTGTTTGTGAAAGTTTTTGACATTAAAAGAGAATAAGGAGGGCTACCACATGACAAGTTCAATCACTTTGTGCGAGACCCGCTACCTTACATAGACTCGGCTTGTGTTTGTGCATAAGGTGGTGTGTGAGTTATGAAGTAGTCGTGTGTTTTAATAATGACGAAAGTGAGAAAAAGAGATGAGGAAATCAACCTGCTGAAAAAAAGATGAGGGAAATAACAGTGCGAAAAAAGGATGAGATTGATAAAAAGTGATTGATACCAGAAAAGGAGGGAAGGAGAAACACCTGAAGTTTGTGGGGAACAGATGAAGTAGAAGAAATTTCTATGCCTAGGTCCTCTGAAGAGGAAGGGGACGAGGTCAGCGGGAAAGATGGAAAATTTGAGAAAGAGGCGAGAAAATTACTAGAAAAGGCTGCTGAAAAGAAGCAGAGCAAAATCTTATTATGATTAGATGCAGAGAGGAGGAAAACCAAAAAGGATACGGAACCAGTTAGGACCCCTCATGACTCCCAAGGAACAGAAACAAGACCGTTGACATGAGCTTTTGCTATGAAACCTCTGGACAAGGATTTCGATTTGAGACTCTCGGTTACATCACAGCTCTCTGAGGAAACTGCCATAAGAACATCAAATCATAAAGCAAAAGCAAGTTTATGGAATTAGTTTACAGCAAGCTAGATGTGGCTCTTCACTCGATTGCTGCCATTGAAGGGACGCTCCAATAACATTCTGCCACCACCAAGGACTTCAATGAAGGGTCTATATGTATGCACTCAGATCCATGTTGATTGCTATAGGGTCAGAAGATAAGCTTAACCAAGATGTTATGTATGGATCAACGAGTTTGAGTTGAACAACAGAGAAGAGGCTATAAAACGTTTTTTCAAGTAAGTCCTAATGTCCCCCTATCACCACTTAATTATTAGAAACCTAGCCTACCCCGAAAAAAACACTTCTATAATTATTGGATGAACTTGCGTCTTAACTAATATAAACTTGATGGTTTTTGGTTTTTTGGATATTTATTTTGGCTACTGTACTTATATATTTAGATAAATGAACTATTATGGCTTACATATTTTGGATATTATATATATATATATATATATGCTTTCTTTAATTATGCTTCGTGTATGATTATAGTTCTATGCCGGGAGTGTATTGTGTTGAAAAGTGGTACAAGCAAATAGACTTTCTATTTGAGATGATGTGCCCTTTATGGATATATGTATTGTCTTCTCATAAAGTTAATTTTATTGAAAAGCCAGAAAAAGAAGGGGGAAGAAAGAAGGCAACCCTCTTGGAACAGCGTTGAAAATGATTCAGAGTCCTGTCTAGCATTCTGATCATGCAATCGAGTGTTCCCTTGAAGTATTTCAATAAAGACCTGTATTAAGGGGTAATATTCCAAGAAAGCTTTTCTATTGTTTTGTTTCAATCCTATGATATATCCCTGTGTCTGAATTGGTATTTCCATGCCACTTAACACACTATTGATTGTTGGTCTTTATTAACTTAAAGAGTTTGCTTGGTCTTGGCACTTCAAATCAAAAAAGGGGGGAAATATTTGAACCCTAAGTTTTGTGAATGCATTCCAAAACCAAGAAGGCAAACTGCACTACAAGAAAATCTGTTTTCCGGTTACCCGACCAGCCCATCACCGACCGATTTTCGGTCTCTGTAACACCCCTTACCGACGAAAATCGGTCGGTGAGTCAGGTCGGATTTTCCTTCGTCGGTAAAATCCTTTTCACCGGACCATTTTCGCTCGGCTGACAAAATACCACCGATTTTACCGACCAAAATAAATCCCTCCAAAAATGAGGAAGGTGTGTTACCGACCGAAGGCGGTCGGTAAACATCACCTTTATATATTTTAATTTTTTTTTCATTTTTTTTTGCTGTTTTTTTATTTTTTATTTTTTCTAAAATTATTGCATCAAAAAAATATAAAAAAAACATAACTAGAAATAAGTAAAAACGATATTGAATAACTTATATATTAAACTAATAACTAGAAATTAATTATAAACCCCAGTAACAATGTTAACTGTTTTGTTGTATGAAAAAGATAACGCTACAAAAGATCGAAATCTGAGCAAGAACGCTACGACGCTACAAAAGCTCCAGAACGCTGAGCCGTCTGTCCCATCCCTCTGGACCCCGGGAAAGGAACGGACCACCAAACCGCCTCATGATAGCATCCGATTCTGAGCCTTCATCGTGAGGTTACTCTTCTTGTTGCTTTTGCTTCCCTCCATCTCACCCCTAGCGCGCCTTTCCTCCATCAAAAGCTGCTCAGACTCCTCCAAACGCATCGGACATGTCTGCCAACTGAGCTGAAAGTAATGAAAAGGAGTGGTCTAGCGTGCCTCGCGAGGGCTTGCTCATAATAGAGAGAGGATGCCGAGATTTGCCGAGAACGATGAAACCTCCCCTTTTCTAACCACCGCAGAGCCGTGTCAAGAAGAAGACGCTGTTTGGATCAACTGACGAGCCACTGGCTGAGACTCAGACATCTCATTAAATTTATCCTGCAAATATTAGTAGTTCAAACATTCTTAATAACAGAAAAATTCGACACAGTTAAGACGCGGAAGAAAAGTCAAATTGGTCGTAATAGAGCCATTTTTGGTGTTTTAGGGTTCGCGCCTAACTTCTAACAAATTCAAACGATTACTATTTTAAAGCTTAGAACATTGTCTTCATTTTAACTCACTTTAATGCTTCTTAGACGCTATATGGACACGATTAAGACGCCCGAGAAAGTCAAATTGGCCTTCATAGGCCATTTTTGCGGCGTTTTTTAAGGGTTTTACCCCTAATTTCTAAACAAATCAACCCACCTACTAGTTTTTAAAAGCTCTAAACAGTCTCATTTACTCAACTATGCTTACTAACCTATATTGGACACGATAAACGCCGAGAATTTCAAATTGGCCGTAATAGGCATTTTGTCGTTTTTAGGGCGTTTTCTGCGCCTAACAATCTAACAAATCAAACCATTACTATTTAAAGCTTAAAAATGCTCATTTTACCACTTATGCTTTCTTAGACCTATATTGACCACGTTAAGACGCGAAAAGTCAAATTGCCGAATTGGGCCATTTTTGTCGTTTTTTAGGGGTTTTCGAGCCTAACTTCTAACAAATCAACCATACTAGTTAAAGCTTTAAACATGTTCCATCACCTTGCTTAGACCTATATGGACACGTTAAAGACGCCGAGAAAGTCCAAATTGCTAATTGGGCCATTTTTTGTTGTTTTAGGGTTTCGAAGCCCTAACTTCTACAAATCAAAACCATTACTAGTTTTTAAAGCTTAAAACATGTCTCCTCCATTTTACCACTTATGCTTCTTAGACCTATATGGACACCCTTAAGATGATGAGAAATCAATTGTCGTCATAGGCCCATTTTTTGTCGGTTTTTAGGTTTTCGACCCTAACTCCTAACAAATCAAACCGTGCATTACTAGTTTTTAAAGCTTAAACATGTCTCTTTTACTCACTTATGCTCTTAGACCTATATTGAACACAGATAAGACCACGAGAAAGTCAAATTGGCCCGTAATAGGGTCATTGTGGTCGTTTTTAGGGGTTTTCGAGCCTTAACTTCTAACAAATCAAACCTATACTAGTTTTTAAAGCTTAAACATGTCTCATTTTACTCACTTATGCATCGTTAGACCTAATTGGACCGTTAAAGACGCCGGCGAGAAAAAGTCAAATTGGCCGAATTGGGCCCATTTTTGGTGTTTTTAGGTTTCGAGCCTTAACTTCAACAAATTCAAACCATTACTAGTTTTTTAAAGCTTAAACATGTCTCATTTTATCTTACTTATCTTCGTAGACCTATACTGACACGTTTTAAGCGCGAGAAAGTCAAATTGCTGTAATTGGGCCATTTTTGGTTGTTTGTAGGGTTTTGAGTCCTTAACTTCTAACAAATCAAACCATTACTAGTTTTCTTTGCCTTGTTCCCACTTTACGTTTCAACTGATAAGGAACCTGTAATAATGACACATGTGAGCCCAATGTAAATGTCCACTTCATAAGAAATGAGTAACGTACGATAATATTAAACGATTAATATATCTCCACCGTTTCGAATGTACATCCATCTATATAACGGACCCCCAAATATGCTTCATGTGCAAATGCAACGTGGCAAGTGCTCCATGGAGTTAAAGGAATGCCGGGGGAATTAATTTTTTCTTAACTGGCATAAGATCTCAGCAATATGTTTGTAGTGCGCTTCCATCTCACCAACGTATAGTTGGAGCCACAACAAGTCACGGAAGAATGGCTAATTTCAGTTATTGACTTTCCAATATGAAGGGAAGCAACTCTTAAAGCAAAACAGCAACAACCGCGCTCATTAAATACGATGACAATCCTGACTTTTCATTCCATGGCCTATTTTTTTTTTTTATCAACACATCGGTCTCAAGTTCGAGGCGACCCGTCATGAAACCTAATCCGGATGCCATTCACATAACACCTTCTTTTGCTTTGTCAAGCTCGAAAGGTGCCTTGGGCATGCAACTCATACCCTTCACCATCGATCAATGAGCTCCACTCTCGACGCCTACACACAATTTCATGTCTTTCTCGCTCTACACTCCCACGACTTCGATCTTTCACGTCCAGATGTGTTGATAAGCTGCTCGAAAAGTCTCCAATATGCATGACGTTCTAATATTGCTCGAAGCGCAATAAATGCTTCCAAAATTCGGCAGGTCCCACAACAAGATGCTTATCCCATCCTATTTTTTTCTTCTTCAATTGCTCAAAGCATCAGGACCTTCAGTTTTTACTCTCGGTAAATCCTTTTCACAATCTGCCAAAGTTCCTCAACCGGACTATGATATGAGGTAGCCGAGTCATTTTCTACTCTGTTCTTACAGGAAAGCTGTCTTAATTTTCTTTCGGAAGGGGTGATCGAGTTCTAAAAAACCGACTAGGGCCTTGAGTGGCAATCAAATCCTTATTTGTTATTGGACGTACTACTTGCCAGTTGTTTTAGCCAAAAGCCTTTGACCTATCGGCTTCACATTGGCATATGGTACAGAGGCACATATACGAAAGTAGAACTACGAGATAAGGTGGACTCCTCAATGAGCAAGGCGGACAACATATCGTATGCTGGAAAAGTCAAGTCTGAGTTGAGATCCACTCAATACAGGACAATTTAAAAGAAATCAAGAGGTGGCTGGCGGGCGACTAGCAATTTTCAGAATATTAAATTTTTTCTGAGACCTGTTTAGTTTGCCGTAAAATGAGAGAAGTAATCCAAGTCATAAGAAGACCCAACAGACCACAAATTATTGCTTCAGTAATTTCTGTCTATCAATGCAATAGGCAGGAGACCCTTTTGCGATGTAAGACATTTCCAAGATGTGTTTTAGCGAGATTATGTATTTTGCCAAACAAGTGGGAAAGAACAAGGAAGAAGGAAAATGAAAAAGGCTTCTTTTCATGCACATGTCCGGTGACATGTTGTGTTAAACGGATGTAATCCCTGAGAACAGGATGAATGAGCTTCCAAAACCATAGACAATTAGATGTTTATTTACGAGTTGTCCAAAACTTCTCCAGAGAAAACGGAGAAGATGCAACCTCCAAGATCAGAGTGAGCTTGAAGACTATCCCAAACTCTACGACATATAGTCTGTAGTGACATCTGGATTGAGCGAGAAGCGCTTGCGTAGACTAGAGTCGTTAGACAGAGGAGATGCTCCCCCAAGCTTCATACTGTTAAGCGTTGATGGCCGGAGCCACTCAGCTCTCCGACATTTGCTCGGCAGCGACAGTTTATTCAGGACATCCGCCATGTTTACACCAAGGATTAAAGGATAGAACAATCTCGAGCGATATAGTAGTCCTCTAGTGTGCGACACCTCACCTTGAGTCGAGCATGCAAAGCCGCACCAATCTTATATTGTTTGGACAAAAGAGAGATGTTGTGATTGAAATATGTTAGACAACTAGAGAAGCTTGTGAGTTGATTCTGGCGAAAATACGTAATAACCAATCGAGAGTCATCTATAGCATAATAAAGTACCATTTATTAAGAATAGATTGTTGACCAGTTAAAAGTGGTGAGTGATTTTTTCAAAGTTGATATAGATCCGGGATCAACCAGTCATCCTTTAAGATTCGTTTTACACTATGAGTTATAGTCATGCATTTGGATAACTTATACACCTTATAATTTTTCCGTTGTGAGCTGTTATAATCCCATTCGACAACGCGCCAAAATGAACGACACTATATCCAAGTTCTGCACAACATCCCTGGCCACCTCGCCCGCGCCTTCCAATACACATACATCCCTTTGGGCATGCGTGTATCTCTTCTTTCTATGCGGAGCTACTAGCTCATAACTCCCCGCGCCACTGGCATACATTTCATCATTTGTAAGATGCTAAAGCACATACTCGGTAGTCAATCAATCTCAGTTTTTTGGGACGTGGGTGAGCGCATCACTCAACAACACGCCCAAATATCCTATAACTCACCCTAAACGACTCCTATTGCTAGAGGCACATAACCGTATGTGACGTGGCAGGATCTTGCATAATAACTATGGAATCAATTACTATAAGGCCATCTACCAACACAACGAACGATGTTGGACCAAATAAATTTCCTGTCATCATGTTTAGCACCGCAGAGCGATGTTCTGTTTTGGTATGAATCTGTTGAGTGTGACGAACAACTCGGAGTAGTAGACTTCTAAATACGCCATAATTTCCGCAGTCCAATTAGGATTACTTAGTCTCTTCACTATTTGAGCGTAAGAGTCCTGCCTCAAGGGAGAAATCAGTATGTTGGATCACACGTTTCCGAAACCGGGCAATCTTGATTTTGACAAACGACAATTTATTATTCATACGGTGTTAGTTGTATGGGACATCGTAGCATGCATACATTCAACAATGTGAGTAGGGTGACGAGTGACCCAATTATTAACAATCTAGCGTTGTCTACCATTGACGCCGTAAAACACATAGTATGTTGCGATATTTTTTTAAGTTTTCTCCATGTCTCGCAATAAAAGAAACCCTTGTGCCTTATATATACTTAACAAATATTACATGCTATGATTACTCTTTAGGTCCCATAGAAAGTCTAATTTCTAACAAGGCATGCAAAATAGGTGATTAAAAAATTCAACATATTGCCTCCCAAGACTATCTTGCGAATATGATTGAGAACGATGCTTAGGGACCTCGCGAATTCGTCTATGAACACGAACAAACCCAAATCGATCTTTCAGAAATGAAACCAAGAACCGAATTCAAGGCCAAAGATCTCAAATGAGTGCGATGAATGGATGTGTGATTTGTGTTTTCAAATGATGTTTAAGAATGATTTTTGATTGTGTTTGAATGCTTTTGATTGTGTTGATGAGTGTAGAGTAGAGCATAGCAAGAACATATGTGAGGTGTATGAAGCATAGGAATGTTGCAACTGAAGGTCGGAGCTTGTATTTATAGGCAAGATCTAAAAAATAGGAAAGAAAGGGAGAATATCCCCCACCGAAGCCAAAAACCGCGCAATTTGCCCAACATTTCCTTCCTTTTTTGGCTGATTTTGAGACTGCCTAAATTTAGTCGGGATGCATAATAATCGGAATAAAATATGATTTGTTTTATTTGAATCGCGAGAATTTGTAACACAATAATCTGATATCTTACGGGAGATATTAGTGTGGGCCCTTACCTGGTACGTCTCTCGAAGCTTCGAAATTAGCCTTTCTCGGGTACACATTCTTGGCTTTAAGGAAATTCATAATCTATTGCTCCACAACTCCAAAAATTAAGATGGGAAAAAAATATTGCATAGAATTCCTTGTAAAAAATAATGCATTTTGATTCAATTCATGAATTTTGGAGTGTTTCAAAATTTAATAATTATTCGCAAATTAAATTAAATTGGTTGAAAAATTCCAAAAAATTGCGAAAAATGTTAGAGAACAACTTCCGAAAAATTCTAGAAAAATGCTTAAAATATGTTAAAATTATTTTGAAATTAGAACTCATTTTAAGGGTGATTTGTGTTGGGAAATGTGCCCGGTGTATTGAAAACTTGCCTTTTAGGATCTGTCAAGGTCCTAGCTCATTGAAATCAGCTTGTGTGTTGCAAGAGGTGTCTTATTATCGGTCATCTTGGGCTAGAGACAAATGTATGTATCTACAACATGACACCTTTGATTTCATTTATTTATGAAACTAAAAGAGAATAACATGGTTTGTGAATACTGTATAAAATCTGTCAAAAAATAGAAAATTGAAATAGAAAAAAGAAATTAAATAGTGTTGTTTCCCTAAAGAATAAAATAAACAGAGGTCACATAAGTTTCCTATAATTTTTCATTAAAAAATGTGAAAAAAAAATGGACTTTGTTATACTGCTTCGTAAAAGCAATGGAGGGTCTAAAAGAGAATAATATTGTTTGAAAATATTAGGTATAGAACATGTTAAATAATACGTAAAAAACTATTCATATAAGAGAAAATTTAATTGAATCAACAATTTTTTAAAATAAAAAATAAAAGAGGTCGCTTAACACATAAGTTTTCGTTTAAGGATTTAAGGGACTAAAATATATCATTTATATATAAATATTAAGAATAATTTATATAAAAACAATAACAATACGAAGAAGAAAAATTGAATAAAAAGTTTTATCTAGTACTCCCTCCGTTTTTTATTAGATGCTCCATACCAATTTGGCACAGTGTTTAAGAGTTGATTGAGTTAGATAAAACAGAGGAATAAGTTAGGTAACATAGATACCTACATTTGTCCCTAGCCCAAGATRGCCAATGATAAGACACCCCCTTGCAACACACAAGYTGAATTTTGAGAGCTAGGGCCCTAATAGACCCTAAAAAGGMAAATTTTCACTACACCGGACACATTTCCCTACACAAAGAACCCTTAAAAATAAGTTTTAATTTTAAAATAATTTTGAATTATTTTTAAACGTTTTTCTAGAATTTTTCATATTTTTTCTAGATTTTTCTAAATCATTTTTGGCATTTTTGGAATTTTCAACAATTTAATTAATTTTGAGATGATTAATTCAATTATGAACCAATTCCAAAATTCACAAGAATTTTAACACAATGCACTATTTTTTACAAGAAATTTTGCATATCTTTTTCATAATTTTTCTGACCTAGAAAATTAGTTATGATTTCCGAAGTAAAACGTGCACCAAGTAAAACGGCTCGTTTTCGGAAGCTTTCCGAAACCTTATCTAGAAGGTAGGGCCACTTGGATTGCTCTCCAAGACAGTCTAGGTTATCCCCTAGTTTTCTTGGACACGATGACATCAGTTAACTTTTATTCTACTATGTATAAGCTAAAAAAGGCAAGAAATCAAGCAAAGTGAGGAAGGAATTTTCGGCGCTATAGGCCATACTGGGCGTAAAATTACGCCCAGTATCCTTGCTTTCCAAGCTTGATTTTCCTATAATACAAGCACTATGCCGCACATTTAATACACACACTTCATATGCTCGCTTATGCCGATTCCACTCTCTCCCTCTCTAAAACTCTCTATTAATATACTCTCTCTCACATTCGAATTCACACAAATGTTTTGCAATTCTTAACACAATTAAACACATTTCAAAATAAAATTCACATTCATTCATAATGATTTTGGTTCTTTGATTCATTTGAGTTCGATTTAGGTTTGTTCTGTTAGTTGAGTTCGCGAGGTCCTAGCATCGTTCTCAATCATTTGTGTCGTGTTGCAAGTTAGTATGAGCCAATGTCTCAAATTCTCAACCCTTTTGCATGCTTGTTAGAAAATTTCACTTTCTTTAGCACAAATTTTTATTCTTGTTCATGCTTGTATGCTTGCAAAACACTATTATTATATCTTAAACAAGACCGGCAATCTACATGCTCTCAACCTATAAGACTAATTCTTGGACAAATTGGATTTTAGGCACTTTGAATACGGATCTAAAACACATGTTGCAACAACAAATTAGTCCTTATATGCATCTATTTCTATTAACAGCCCGCCCTAGTATTTGCATGCTTAGAGTTAACGAAAATATGTTTGTTGTTGCTCTTTTTTCCATGAATCCAGTGAATGATCGAGTAGAGGCCGCTAGACGCGGGGGAGAGGGGGGTGTTGTGCACTACTTCGCACTTACCTTGTCCTCTAATCTAGACACTCGGTTCTGACAGACATGGAGTCCTTCGCCTTGCTTATGCAATTACAAGCAAGCTTAAATCGGGTTCCGCAGCTTCCGAAGAAGCGGTGACGACCTCCTCTACTCGTTCAAGTATAAACACACAACTCCGGCATACTCAACTATGCAAAAACAGAATTCAATTCTGGCAAAATTCGAGTCATTTCTAATTGTACCCTCGGGGCAGATGACCGGACCCATCTGGCCCGATGACGCCCGGCGCCCGTACAGGTAAGAAAGTTGAGTAAGTTAAGTAAAAGAGTAAATGTAAATTAAAATTTTGGGGATATACTTGGAACAACTAATTGAAAACACTAAATGGAAAGTAGAACAACTAAAAAAACGGAGGAGTAAAAATAATTACAAAAATTTTATTGGGAAAATATAATTAAAATAATCTTTAAAACCAAAAAAGAAAAGAAATCTTTTACTTCGTAAAACCAAAAGGAGGAAAAAAGAAAAAGAGATTTTGAAAAGAAAATAAAAGAGGAAAAAAAGAAAATGTGACATGTGTCAAGATTGTAAGTAAAAACAAAATTATTAAGTATTATATAGATATAGATATAGATATAAGATATAGATATAGAATAATTAGATATAGATATAGATATAGATATAGATATAGATATGATAAGATATAGATTAGATATAGATTAGATTGGGTCTTGTCTTTAGAGGAAAAATGGGACATAGATTACAATAATGAAAAAAGGGCAAGAACTTAATTTTCTTTGGAAGATCGTCTTCCATTTCGTCATGGAAGACGAAGTTGAAGACGCAATGGTGCCTGGGTCCATGCCAAGATGGGATACGAAACATTTTTTTCCTCAAAATGCGCAAAATTACATCGTTCACGCTCCAATGAGCTGAATGACGCACTTTGGCTTCAACCAGCGAAAAAAAGAAATAGTGCTGACAGCCGACACCACTGCAGGTGATGCGGCCAATAGGAGCATGACACGCGTCCCTGCCGTGGCTTGTACATGAAATATTTTATTTTCTATTTATACAATTTCGGCCTTCTAAAATATTTTAAAAAATTACCAAAATTCACAAATTTTTGAGATCTATAGATAGACACCCATTTGCTATATTTTGATGCACTTTTACATTTCTTCTTCTAACATTAATTACTTATTTTACAAATATTTTTTAAAATTGTTAATTCTCTAAAAAAATCTCAAAAAATTCCCAAAAAAATCTATATATTTAGGAGTTCAAATACTTAGTTTCACTTCAAAAACAACCAAGCTTTATTTTACTTTCACTACACACTAGCTAAAAAATGAGTTAATTTCGTTACAACCAAGGAAATTCCTAAAATCCACCAACATTTAGTTCATTTGAAGATATCACCTACATCCAAATGTTGCAAGCTAACCCCCCTCCATTCACCATAAATCTTGGTGAACAAACTCAAGCACTCAAAAATTCTCGATCAAATTTTATATATTTAAGATCAAACATTCAACAATATTATGCTCCAACTCCAAACAAGGAAAGTAATAGAGATTGGGTTACTAGGGAAGATGACGAGGAAGATAGTGAAGAGGCTATGCTGAGGAGCCTATCCTTACAATCGCGCCTGTACACAAAGCGTCTGGAGTAGTGGCGCATTGGTAAAGGCACAATGAGTCATGGTCTCACCATGAAGAAGAGGCTCTAATTGTTTGTTACATGTTGCATTGTAAAGAACAAGTAATGAGCACCAACCAGAAGTCATGGCAGTTGTGGAAGAAGGTTTTTGCATTGCCTCGTACGAGGCAACACGTGTATCTAGGCTAATAGAGCTCCCCGAGAGAAATCTAAACATGATGCAGACACACTAGAGAAGAATGTGTGTGGATGTGATGAAGTAGGTTGGTTGTTATAAAGAAGCTAAAGGAATGAAGCGAAGCGGTGAGCAAGAGAAAAATATAATTGAAGCTGCTAAGACCATTTTCCACGATCATCGGGAAGGCAAGAAGTTTTCCTATCAACATGCATGGGAGAAATTGTGAGAGCATGGGGAGAAATGGAAGGCTAAGGTAGAACGATTTACGAACTTGAAGGCTAAGGAAGAATTAGCCGACTGCATGGAAAGGTCATTACCAAGGGAGAAGTGAGACGACAACTCTTATCCTTGAAGTGGTTGCCTCCCAAGATCTCTGGATTTGACATGGTTTTTTTGGTATATCGAGGTTATGCAACGACTTAAATGTTCTCTATCGAAGGACAATTTTCAAATATTTTACAGTAAACCTAATGAAAGGTGAGGGGGAAAAGTGAAATTAGTATTTGTCTAAAGTGGGGTATAAGTGAAAAGGTGGAATAATTATGAAGTAATTTTTTTTAAAAAAAAAACAACTATGTTAATTCACCCTATCTTAATCTTTTAAAACTTAATACTAATTCATCAAAACAAGACTGATGTCAAAAATGCTTATGTGGCACCCTCCCATTAAATACTTAATACTAATAAATCAAAACACGACTGAGGAGGATGAGATTGATTCTAACAATTATGAAATGGTCAGCGATAGATTTTCCCTTCTTCATGCTTGTAAAAAGTAAAATTGGTTTAAAAACATAGTTCTAGCAAGATCCTAGTCACCTAAGTTCTCCCACTGTGGTCGCCAAAAAACCTGTTGAGGTGATTTTGCACTTCACCAACAAGTCAACCGCCCAATGTYGTTTTTGGTTCGGTAGGGGTCGGGGCTGCCCCTCCAGTAACATTGCTAATGTAAAGATAACATCACTAACGTAAAAATGGCTCCTAAGATCGTAAAAGAAGTTAAGAATGYATAAACGTAAAGAATTAGACTTGTTGTGGAATAAAACTAAAACTTAGGACAAACAGAAATGAAGAGAAACGAAAGCCATCCATTAGACTACACAACTATATTATAAGGAAGGGTGATTACCTTCATGTTTACACAATTGGGAATGATAGGAACACACTATTGATCCATAGGGATGAACTATTCTACGATAAACTAATCTAAACTACGCTACACTATACTTGGATACTAAACCAAGTGCGGCTAAGAAAAACTATGAAATGCGAAAGAAATATTAGTGTTTGTTTGATTGTGTTTGATTGTGTTTGATTGTCTTTTTTGATGATCTGTTCTTGCTTATTTATAGGCTCCAATGGTAGAGATCGTCGACAGTTTGCAGTGGTTACCCCCTCCAGAGGTTACTTGATTTGGCACTTCTTTTCAATATTCGAACTTTCACGTGCTTTCCCTCCAAGTSTCCTTCATCGCTTGACGCTCCATGGGCCTTTCTATATTGGGCTGCTTCTAAATGGGCTACTTCCCAAGTACTCCCTTCTAGCGCTTATGTTCTATCGCTGGACTGGAGTACTCAATAAGTGTCCAGTATCGCTTGTCTCTATTCAAYATTCTTCTCAATCGTAGTTGGTCAAACTCTCAGTCAATTATGGTTAATATCAGTCAACAAAGTCAATCAAATATTTTTCAGTTAGTAACACCGCCAAAAGCATTGATGACATCATAAATAAATTATTTTTTAAAAAAGAAACAACTATATGCTAACCCAATCTATCTTAAATTAAATCTAGAGAAAAAAAATTATATCTAAATACTAAAAAACTAAAATAACTATACTAAAAAAACACTATATCCCATTTCACTTTATATTTTAAATTAAATCTATATACATCAACTATTAAAAAAACGACAACTATATCTCATCTCATTTATAAACAACAATTATATCCATCTCTCTGTTTAATTAAATTTGTATGATTAATTAAATAAACAATTGTTGTTGCAGATTACAGCAGGACAGTTAAAATTTATATTTGCGGAGGCTTCCTCTCGATGCTACTCACCTCAACTTGGATGAGCTCCCACTTGATTGCCCATACACCTGAAACAAAGGAATAACCTTGCCAAGGTTATTTCCCCCCAACACTTAAGTTAGTATGTTGAACAGGGGTAAAACAAGAAAGTAAGTAGACAAGGTAATAAAGAGGATTGGTTAGCTAAGTCACCTATTAGTATAGTCGCCGCTATTTTGGTCGTTCGTTTCACCTCGGATACGAACTGAAAGATTGTAGAGAGGAGAGATATATAATTGTAGAAAGCAATTGTATACTTGAATGCATGTCATATATCTTGTCAAATCATCCATTAGGGTATTTATAGGGAGTTATGTCCTACATGGCTTACTTAGGATGCCAAGTGCACACATTGGTCCTTCTTTTCTTCCATCTTACTTTTATTCCTTCTTTTCTTTTTCCCTTTTTCTCTTGCTTTCTAAGATCACCAATGTTGTGTCCTTTGGTGCAGATCATTTGCCCTCAAATTAGTTCAATTGTAATTGAAACTCATTTGTCTCTTTTTATAGCAGTTCGGTCTTAGATCGTCTTCTCATCTTTCCTGGTTAGGCTTGGAAAGATACAACATGCGTCGTCCATGTGCCAAGTTGATTTCCTAATAGGACAAGTAAAAGAGAGTCGGTTAGAGTGAGCACTAGTTCCTTGGAGAGAGTTTTAATGTTGCAGACAACTTGCACCCGCATGTGTATTGGAAAAATCAGATACAACACCGGCAAGCTGAATCGACAGTTCTTTGGAGAAAATCAGGTACAACACGGGACCATAAACAGCATGGCTTTTATGAAGATTTTGGTTACGAGAACCTAAGCCCTTGCGACGTGTAAAATTTCATACTTGATTCCTGCTCATATTTTCTTAAATAGTAACTACGAGGAAGAGAATCATTACTTTTAAACTTCTCTCAAATTTACTCATATTCTCTTTCAAGTTTTTCCGTAACCATCCACAAGCAAATCGAAACTGAACACTTTCTATCAAACCTCGTCGATCTTCATAGGTGAATTTCCTCTTTCTTTATTCTCAAAGTTTTGTATTTCTTTTCTAATTCGCCAACATCCACTGCTCATCACTCCATTTTATAAGTCAACGACGTTGGGCCTCGACCCAGCGCAACTTCCGTAGGGTCGAGTGAAGCATCCGAGATCAGTGTTTCCCAATAACTAGTAAAATTGCTAGCCCCTTGTGATTTTTAGGGGAACATGGCCAGATTCAAACAAACGTCTAGGAAGCCGAAGTCTAATAAAGCCCGGTACATGACTAGAAAGGTTAGTAAACAAAGAGATTAGAAATCTGAATTMTTCTCTCTAGGCAATCTGGAAAAGGGCCTTGTTGATGTCTTRGGGAGAATAAACAATGAAACCCCAAACAACATCGACAAAAAATTAAACCCCGAGTTGACTCCGAACGAGAAGGTTATCATCCAATGGTTTTCACATTTGTGTCAACCCTCAATCACAAATTACAACATTTYTATTTTTCGAACTCCAGCCTATTCTTTAATTGACCCTTTAGACTCTTTTGACTCAGTCAATATGGGGGCTTAGTGCCCATATCATTCCAAATGTCAAATTCAAGTTGGGAGGGCTTTGTTCATTATACAAGTTACCTCAAGTGGTCAAGTCCATGGTCTCATTAAAATCCAATTCAACACATCACAAGCTACACCTCTCTTGGGGGCTAGGTCATCCAGTTCCAACCTCAAGATCAACATCAATTTCAAGGTCACACGACCCGCTAAAACCCATTTGACCCGTCAACCTGTTTAATGACCCGTTACTGTATACCTATTTAACTAAGTACCTATGAATGTTGTGATTCTTTGAAGGCAGTGAAGCTTCTATTCTGCCTATTTCAAACATAAATATTCTGCCTTTGTTATAGGACTTATAAAACCTGTTCAATTCTTCATAATTTATATAATAAAAGTATTAAACAAAAACAATCTAAATAGGCAAATATCCTAACAACAATACTCCGTACATAAGTTCCAAACAAACTTAAAGTCTAAAAACCAATAGAAAACAAAGTTTAAGGGTTTACAACAACAATACATAAGTTCCATAACAAAGTTCAAATTTTACACATCATTATAATCCAAATGCATGTGATTTTAAATAGCCTCGGGGATATTCTTTGAGCTCCCATAATCATCATCCTCATYGCTTATTTCCACGCTCAATCCCACCACTTGATTACACAACACATTCATTTCATCTTCATTTRAATCTAGCCAAGTAAACAAAGAAAAATAATAATACTAGAAATTAATTAATAGATATCTAGTAAATGAATTTTTCAAGTTATACCTTTCTGAAATACYCAATCCCTCACACAAATCAAAGCTTCGGTCGTGTTTGGAYTCAATGAACTCCTATACATATCAAGCACTCTTCCTCTGATGCTAAATGTCGATTCAGAAGCCACCGTAGAGATGGGAATGGCTAAGATATCCCTTGAAGAACTCTAAATCAAATTCTCATCTATCATCATAAAGCTTCTTACATGCCCACTCCACAACTTGCAATTTGAATCGAGGAKAAAAAACAACCGCTATTGCCATGATTGTGCTAAACTCCGACSAATATTTATCAAACTTTTCCCACATCCTAGTTGCCATAATTTTCAAAAACCTATCCGAACTTCCCAGGTGCTCTTTCAATAACAACGTTACTTTAATTGCATTAAGGAAGTAGAGATTTGATGTGGGATACTTAGTACTCGAAAAGGCAAGAGTTACCTCATGAAACACTCCAAGAAACATGCATATTTTCTCTACCCTACCCCACTCTTCCGGATCTGGACAACTAACAAAGTTTGCATCCGTTGCTTTCATGTGGAGGAGTGCTTTTTTGAAGAAAAAAGCACTCTCCAACATGTATAGGTGAAATTCCAACGAGCAGGCACATCTTGTCTTAATCCTTTAGAATTAGATACCTCAAGATTAACATGTTGGACACACTTAAGAAACTTATGCCTAMGACTTTGGGAGCCTTTGCAATACTTAACACTCTCCCTAACCTTTAAAATAGCTTCATCTWTTTATTTTAAACCCTCTTGCACAATCAAGTTAAGTATGTGAGCACAACAACGGACATGAAAGTAATCACCATTAGACACCAGATCCAAGTCATATTTCAATGTTTCAACCATAGAGTCATTAGCGGAGGCATTGTCTAGAGTTATAAATGCAATTCTCTTCTCAATACCCATTCTTTCAACATGAAAGTCATTTTTTCAGCCAAGGCAGCACCATTATGAGGTGGGGAAGAAAAGAAAACGCTAAAAACCTCTTTGCTAAATGCCAATTCTTATCGATAAAATGTGTAGTCAAAGAGATGTACACATCGGTAGTAACAGAAGTCCAACAATCTGAGGTTATAACTACTCTACCAGGTGCACGATTTAATGACTCATGAAGTTTTGTTTTTTCTTTAGCATATATCTTCATCACATCATTCTTAATGGTGTGTCTACTAATATGCTTAACCTCAGGACACAAGTGTCAAAAGATAGCCCTAATACCTTCATACTCAACAAATTAAAGARGCAAATTATGTCTAGCAACGGCAAGGGCAAGTAATTCACGAAACTCATCAACTTTGAAAGCACAGGTCCTTTTTCAAACACTACCAGAAGACATATAGATGGGAAAACATTTGACAAACATCTCTATAAACCTCTCCCCTTGACCCTTTAATATGTCTAACATATCCTAGTTCCATGACGTACTTTCGGCTATCTATTAGTTCCCCATTTAAATGCACTTACATTGATATTTCATGCACATCCAATTTCATCTATCATTTCAAAAGACCCCAAACATAGAAGTCTTTTCATTAGCATTTACGAGGTGAAGGGGATTACCCTTTAAATTTGGTTGCTGGTGTGCAAGGTTACATGTGTGCAGGCAGGAGGCTGACACTATGACAGGCTCATTCTATATTCACGCTCTTCATCAGATCCAATCGATGTCGAACTTCTTCCAACGGACTCTCAAACGGACTATCCCTTGATTAGCCATCTGATTCACAAAATTATTCAATAGATTCAGAAATTATTTCTGAATACTCAACAAAAAAAACCAGAAATAATTCAAACAAAAATAATAAGGCCAGTAAGCAGTAAGTACATTTCAATAATTTCAACAAAAGAAAACAATACAATCGAACCAATTAATTCATCTATAATTTCGAACAATAATCATCTATAGATTCGAACATAATTCAATCATAATCGAACAATAATAAGGAAATAATAAGGCAAATCATAAAGTAAGTTCACAGTTAATTTATCACATTAATTTCAACCATAAGAAACCAATATTTCGAACAATAATAAGGGCAGTAAGAAACAAAAAAAATTCGAACAACATACAACATACAACTTATACAAACTATAATTCGAACAATAAAAGGCAGAAGAAACAAAAAATTCGAACAACAACAACATACAACTATACAACTGATTCACCAAACATAACAACAAAAAAATAATTCGAAACCGTCTGGAAAATAAAAACATTATATTATAAATCTGAAAAATAAAATCTGCTTTGAAGATGAGATGAAGACTGCTCGAACAAGGATGAAGATTGTCGGTGGAACGAAGGTGAACCGTCTGGAAGCTCAGGAGAGCGAGAGAGTAAGAGAGATTGAGAGAATGAGGTGAGAGAATGTAAAAAGGTTAAAATGAATAAAAACGGCTAGGTTTTAGGAGCTTTAGACAATGGGTTGTTTACAGTAATGTTATTAAATGGCTTTTTCAATTGGGCTGTTTTTCAAGTGGCCCGTTTTGCAAATCAAAAAATGATGTTTATTAAGTTAACGGTTATACGGGTGGAAGAGTCCAAACCCGAACCTGACCCGTTAATTTGCGGTCGTGTCGTGTTCATTAAATAAACGGTCGAAAGCTTGACCCATACCCGCTAATAACGGGTCGGTTCTGTCGTGTGGCGGGTCGTGTCAAGTTTAGCAGCTTACCATACTAGTGGACCTACTTGGAAAATTTAGTGTAATTATATACAACCTCAATCTACTATATTCGTATAAAATTTGTCTACTAAGTATATATTTCTAATATTATTATTTGCTAATCTTTATTATTTAAGCACGAGTTTTTTTCAATTTATATTTTTCTGACATACGTCATATGAATAACATATGAACAACTAAAAAAACCAAGAAAATTAATATAAAAAAAATTAAACATTTCTTTCTTTGACACATACTCACCACGCATCGGTGCCAAAAAATACTAGTACTCATATAAATTATCAACTTATCTAGTGGTGCTACCATTTACACCCAAAAGTAGATGAGTAAGTGAAAGAAAAAAGGCATAGTAGAAAGTATAGGAGATATATACTAGTATGATGGCTCTGTGTGATGCTTTATCATTATAATTTTCATATTCTATACTTCCTACTCTTCCTCTATTTTATGGGACTAAGGTTATGATTGATAAATTGATTGATACACTTTCTCCATCTTCTATTTTATTTATATTTTTTTTGGTTCAAGTGTGTCATTAAAATAAACGTAGAAAATATGTTTTCATTCACAATTTCACAATAATATTTTTTTTTATTCTTATATAATTCTTAAATTCAAAAATTGAAATATGAACAATGCAAGATAATAAGTCGTTCTAAAAAAATTTATTCAACGCTAAAAAATACAATTGTTAATTGGTGCGAGTTAGAGATGAAAATGAATCATTAAATTTTCAAAGTTGAACYAAAGAAATCACCTAGATTAGACTTGTGTGGTTATGGCCTTATGGTCATATACTCGTATCAATAGAATTAAAGGGGCGCAATAAAAAATACTTGTAAAATTGAAAGAGGCACAATTGATAAATGAAATGATTTTTCAATAGAATTTAAAGGGTTAATGAAATAGTAATACTGTATAATAGTAATGTGATTTATTTTTCTCATAAAACAAAATGAGATTTATTTTTTATATCAAATAGTAATAAATGGCGTGGCTCAATAGTTGAAGATGTACTTGATGAGGGTGAGGTTAAGAGTTCAATCCTAAATATGTTCATTTTTACAATTTTCTTACTGTGTAACATAGTGACATGTCAACATTAAGGGGTGATATGTAGCAAATTGAAATTGTGGGAGGATACCAAATCACAATAAACAAAAATGACCATTGTGTTTTAATAAGTATAGATTTTGTTCACATGCTTGTTAAATGAAGGTGATGGACTTATGGCAAGTAAACACACAAAAGGCATGATAATTTCATTTCCCCTTATTCCTTGTTATCATTCCAATTTCAAACATAATTTGACCAAATTATCTTTGGGATCTAACATTAGTTTAATTTCAGTTCAATTCAACCCTATTCAGTTTACTTCTTAACTCAATTTTTCTCTCTCATAAAATATTCAATTCAGTTTTATTCAGTTCAATTGATTTCAATTAATGTAAACAGACCCTTGATTCAATTTGGTTCTAAACCACTCTACCACTACCCCATGGCAACAACCACCACCTTCACCCATAAGGCACAACCTTTAGCTCCCACCTACAACCACGACCAAAACTTTAAAGATTTTTGTAGTGCCCTTCAATTAAACGCAGTAAAKATGGTTTACGGGTTGGGGCTTCACAGCTACGACCGCGAGGAGTTCATGTGGGGGTAAGCTATGGAGGTGCTCGTGAGGGATGCCCGTGGTGATGCGGGAATGTGTGGGGTCAAGTGGTGGTGTGTGCGAAGTCTGCTTCACATTAAATAGAAATCTACCGGATACTTAATGAACTGGATTCAACAGTGGATTGCTCCTTTATTAATTCAATCACAAGTGGAGTTTACAATTCATCTTCTCAAATGAAGATAAAAAAAACAAAAAAATGTTGAATAGAGCTCCTACGCAAAGCTGAAAACTCTTCAAGCTCTTCCAAACCCAAATTTCTCAAAGCATCCTGAAAAAAAACAGCAGAAGAGAGGCATGTGCATTGCAATATAGAACCATACATATCACTACCATTTTGACGATAAAAGATCAAACTGAAAAAACTTCATACAATTTCGAAAACGAGTTTACCAAAAACCTTAATTTTCCGCTAAATAAACTCGAGAGGAGAAGAGAATGTTGCTCAGACAGCCAGGGTTTGTCTTCAACCATTAGGTCAAAACTCTAGTCACACTAAGCTCATCACCGCAACACACTTCATCATCAGATAACATTGAGCTAACATACAAACAGATAACAGAATTGGAGCCCAAAAACATCAGTTTCAGTTTGAAATGTATGAAGCCTTTCCAGGATCAGTTGACACTATTAACGAGTCAGTGATCAGGATAAACCACATTCTTAATTTGCATCAACGCCATAATCATGCGGAACGGAAATTTCTCCACAGATATTGGTAAAGGATGCAAGTTCATGCAACCCGAACAAGGAAAGCAGAAGATTAAAATCAAAGTGTAGAGGAGAAAATGTGACAGAAAAGCCAAACTCGCACATCCAAGAGAAAGAGAGCAAGCATTAAATCCTGGAATGATACTCTAGGAGAAGAAATGACCAAGGGGAGTATAGAAATATCTCCCTCTTTGAGTCCTCTGCTCCAAATTGGAAACATAAACGATAATAATAAACGATAATCATCTCAGAAGCCAAGCGTTAACAAAATATATTGCATTGGAGACCCTACTAACACATAGTAAGATCTTCTAAAATGTTAAGCCTCATCACTGATGTTCATATTGATGTTTTTAGAAAAGAACGATTAACCATATCATATACGAACAGCTTCCATAGAGAAAGGAATGAGGGAGAAAACAACTCTTCCTTGGTTTCCTTAACCACAATTCACATGAAAGAGAATCGGGTAAAAGAGGACCGTCCACATTAATGTAAGCCTCTGTCTGAACACAAATGGTTCCTGGATCCAACCATTAAGCTATTCGAAGGCTAATTACGAAAACAATTCAAAAATATATATATGAGTGAGTCGTGTGATCATGTCCAAGGCGGCTTGGAGAGCACTGCATTTGCATTGGGGCAAGAGTCCCCTCAAAGCCTCAGCAATACCAGAGGACCAAACAATACATCTGACTCCTCCCGTATACTTACTCTGGCTCATAACTAAGCCCGTATGATACGGGTATTCAATCCAAAGGGCTACTCTTGAAGGCAACCTAACATTCACTCTACTGTAATTAGTTTCAATTATAAACAAATTAATATTAGCGCGGTATTGTAGCAAGAAACCACAACAAGTTTCAAGCAGTCTTAGCACGGCTTACTTTCATGTCGGCTCCAAGCGGCAGTCAAAAATACCATCAACTGGCAATCGCTGCTGACTCGATGATGAGCCATTCAATCAACACTAGAATTATCCAAAATCATATCAATATAAAATCAAACAAATATACGATGAAATACATATAAATATATATAAATATAGCTAGTTTAAATTTGAAGGAAACTACGAAAAGAAAGCACCCTCCAATCGTGATGAATAGCATTAAGTTTAGGCACCGTGCAAAGGCGGTTATTCATGGAAAACAGACTAACGCCCGTTGTCTAAATTATGCCAGGTAAACAAACACCACATTATCAATCACAATATAACAAACATATATGATATGAGACATAGAGTGAAAAAGTGATAGAGAAGAGGACCGACGGATGAAAAGAATGAATGGTCATGAGTGGAGATAGAGTTACAGATGTATGCTCAGACAGCCAAGGGTTTTATCATCAACCAAAAGGTCAGAAACTCTAGTCCACACTAAGCTTCATCACTGCAACATCTAACAAGGGATTAACATTTGATTTCGACCTTGATTCAATTGAGATGTATGAAGCCTTTCCAGGATCAATTGACACAGTAATCAAGTCAGTGATCAGGATAAACCACTTACTAATTTGCATCCAAGCCATAAATATAAGGAACGGATTTATAATCCCAAGATATTGGTAATGGATGCAAACCACACTGCAATCATTAAACTTCAAATGACAAACTGAACATAGAAAATTCAAAGCAATCACAAATAACTACAAAATATCAAAAATGCAAGTAGCCAAACTAACAGATAAGCTGCAAAAGACAGGTAAAATCAAGGCTTCAGTGTGTGTAACAATCAGATCATAGATCATTGATCTCACTGAAATCCGCTAAGATAATGTATATTATCATCATAAGCCAATTAATTTGACATAAAAACAAATTCAAAAGATTCTAACTTTTGATTAAGTGATGATGCAATTAAAATATATATATATATATACTGAATGATTTTAATGTATGCTCAGACAGCCAAGGGTTTGTCTTCAAACAAAAGATCAGAAACTCTAGTCCACACTTGATGTCATCACTGCAATACACATGATTAAACCCCATTTAAAAATCACATTTTGAACAAAAATTTCKCAGAAAAACAGTAGAACAAAATCTTATTAAAATAAATTGAGGAATCTTGAGCTCAGTGGAAGGAGAAGTCGTTTAATTTGAAGAGCTCACGGCAAAACCCAATAAAAATTGAATCTTGTCCACTGCCCATAAACACGTCCAGTGTTTGAGTATCATCATCGCAAAAGATTAGAACTTCTAGGTATAATTTAAAATTTTGAATTAAATTCAATAAAATTGTTAGAAAAAGGGTATCAGTGTGTGTAACAATCAGATCATAGATCAATGACCTCACTGAAATCCGCTAAGATATTCAATAATTATCATCCTTTAACCCTAATTTCAGTTTCAAAAAATAAAATCGAAAACCAGGTAATCGGCATTGCAATAAACGAAAAACAAAAGAATTTTGAATTACAAACTAAATCATGAAAAACATACAAAGATAATTTCGTGTTAAAATTTGGGGGAAATAGAAAGATAAATTGTAACCTGGAAAATGAGATTTACGACGAAATTGATGAAAGTGAAGTACCGTATTTTGATTCCTCCGATGAATTTATGAGATGAATTTATGAGATGAATTTGGTCGAAGAGAGTGAAAGAGGAGAGGAATGATGAGCAAAAGGGAGAAGTTTAGGGTTTTGTAGAGGATGAATTTGGGGGTTTAGGGTTTTGCGAACTGCGTGATTGCGGCTAGGTCTGGTGAATCCAGTGTGTTAAGTTTCATACTGGGCTTTTATCTTCCCTGGGCCTCCAAGGATAAATCATAAATGTCACTTCGACATATATTGAGCGAAATTCTTATGTGATCCCGATATC
>SNQN01007929.1:0-28519 GCA_008642245.1 Bassia scoparia | reverse complement strand
CTTCTAAGGTGCTAAAAATGTAAGTTATGTGTATTCAATAACCGTGATGAATGGAATTGCAATGAGACCGAGTAGAGGCCTCTATATGCGGGCGAATTGGGTTACAGATCTGATTCGTACCATGTCCCCGAACCCACGACTGGTTACTGGATCGGACGTGGGGCCATTAATTTGGCACCAACGTTTCGGGCGTCCGTGAATAACCTTTATAGGCACGGTGGCGACTCCCCTTTCTCGACAACACTACCCCAACGCACTCACGTGCGGGTTCCGTGGCTCAAGCCCACACACAACACATCAATGTAGTACCAAGCCGCGCGCCCGCTATACGCGGGGGTACGGCCCACGTCCTACAATAGTAAGCAAATGGTTTATTTATGCTCAACTACCTTTTTTTTATGCTCTGGTTTGTAATTGATAGAAAAATGGAGTCAATTTAGTTGATTAATAATGAATGATGATATGAACAGGTTAAGGTTGCTCGTGAAATAATGAACCCAGCATTGGAGGTTAGCAAGATATTGCTTCTCTACAATCAAGTGGATAGAATTGTGCAAAGGCCGAGAGATGTTATATGCATCGTGATATTTACTCCGTACAATGTTTTGTAGCTCAGGTGGTCAAGATTTTTAAGTATGTTTAGACACTCCAAGATGCTTTTATTTTGTATAGCAGTAACTAGCATTAAAGTTGTATTTTGATTCATATGACAGCAATTCTTGATTCCAAAAGTTTTTATTAGCATTAACCTCTTTTATATAGTCATTCTCTAAAATTACAGCACATCATCGATTATTTCTAATTATAAACTTTCATTATGTACATCGTCCGGGGCACCGCGCGCATCGCGCGCGGTGCAACGGCTAGTATAATAAAAAAAACGACAATGTAAATTGCTTCACTCCCTACCCCCATTTTGATTGTAATCTATGAGTTTTTATTCCCTTGACTATTTTTTATTTTAATGTTTTTGTATGGATTAAGGTCTTCGGTGCTTTATGTTATTTGGATGGTTGTTGGTGGCATAATTATGGGAAATATTAGTATAATCTTCTTATTTGAGTTAAATAAATATTAAGCCTTTATTATTAATATTAAATCTTTTGACTGGGGTTAAAAAAAATACTTCATATTATATTTCCGTTATAACAATAGTCATTGTTCATTTTAATTAGTATATATATATGTACTAATGCTTATTGAACATAACTTAGATTGTATGATTTTTATCAACTATAAATTTAAAAAATAATAATCTATATATAAAGTAATTTTAAATTTCAAAATTCTAKAAGAAAAAYTCTTTTTGCATTTATTTATTTTAGTTAGAATCGTACAACGCACGGGAACTGCTCTAATTACCAATAAAACATAACGGGGGAGGAGGAAGTACAAAACATTAGTACTTTGAAATCTGTGAGGAAAGAGATCTTGTCATCTACTTACCAAATTGAATAGCGAGAGTTCCAGTAGTTTAAATAAAAAGGAAAAATTAACAAAAATAATCCCACKTTTTGATGGTATTCCAAAAATAATCCAACCTTTAAATATTCCAAAAATAATCRCACTTTTTACAATGTCATCCAATTGTGATCCATGTAACCTCCTACCTGGAGAACCGGTCAAAAACAAATTCTACACTATATATTATCAAAATATTAGCCATACCATTAACTCATTAAGTTTATTTTTAAAAAGAAATAAAAACCACCCCATCAGACATTCAGCCCCCATCCCCTGTCAATTCCAACAACGAAGATCCACTCCGGCACTCCCAACGACAAAGGCCCACCACCACCGGCAGAACCCCTCCTTTTCGGCTTTTCCCCATAACCCTACAGCGACAACCACCGCACCATCCTTTACGACGTTCATCTATCCTTTCTCTCTCCTTTACTCGTCTTCTATCTCTCTCCTCTCATTCGTTTCATGGGTACGATGGCGTGGTTGGGTGGGTTTCAAAGGGTTTTGAAGGGTAGAAATGGTGGTTCGGTCGTCGATTTAGAAGGGTGTTGATGGTGATTAGTTGGGTTTTGATATGATACAGGGGTATTTTGGGGGAATTATATAGTAAACGTGTGGGTGTGAGAATCCCCATAATTCTATTATGCAGTGTTGTTGTTGTGCTGTACTTCTTTTTATTAATTTTCTGATTTATTTTGTTATTCTGTTAGCACTACTTAAGCGTGTAATTGAGTGGATTAGCTCATCAATGAAATGCAACTTCTCTCCCTAAAATCTCTCTCTCTGCTCTCTAAATTCACTGTTACATTGAGGCTCTCCTTCGAAGCTTCTATTCTTTCTGTTGCAGGTAGCTTCTGGGCAACTTCTCCCCCAATATCCATCTCATTCTATTGAGATCAGGGGGGTAAATTGTGTTGGGTCTTATCATTTTGGTATCAGAGCTTGGCGTTCTGGTGAGTGATCATGGTGACAACAAGGTCAGGGGATGGATTTGAGGTTGAAGCTTTGGCCATGGAGGTGCAGAAATTGGAGGCTACTCTTCAAGGTATACTTGAAGAACAGAATTCTAAAATTGATGCATCATGTCTTAACAATAGTTTACAAATTGATAAAAATGCAAAATCTATCTCTGAGTTGAATGATATGATTATGGGTTTGTCATTACAAATTACAAAGTTGGTGTCTGATCAAAAGGGAGGAGGAACTCCAGAAATGGAGCTGGAGAAACTTGATTCACCTCGTGAGGTGAAACCTCCTTATCAATTCTCCACAAGACTGACTAAGATTGAGTTTCCCAAGTTTGATGGCTCAAATCTTAAGTCCTGAAACTATAAGTGCAATCAGTTTTTTGAATTGGATAAAGTTCATGACCCTCATAGAGTAAAGTTAGTTGCTATTCACTTGGAGGGGAAGGCTTTGCTCTGGCACCAGGCTTATGTGTCCAGGTTAGGTGGAGTATTACCAGGKTGGGAGGACTATGTTAGGGAGATCTCCATCAGGTTTGGTGAGCCATTTGATGACCCCATGGCAGAACTGAAGGCACTGAAACAGGTGGGATCTGTGCAGGACTATCATGACTCATTTGATGCTCTTCCTAGTAAGTTCTCACTCCCTGAACCTATTCTATTAAGTTGTTATTTGGGAGGCTTGGATGAGGAATTGCAGCTTGCTGTGAGGATGTTCTCACCAAAAACCATCCAACATGCTTTGTGCCTTGCTAAGCTTAAGGAAGCTGCCACTAAGGCTCAGAAAGCAAAAACCACTGGAAAGTCTGCACCCTTACTTCCAACCCCCCCCCCCCTGCAAAGAACCAACACCTACCCACAAAGACCAAACACAACCCCCAACCATTTCCCTAACACCACTTACAATAGACCTCCACCACCATTAAACACAGCTCCTACCCCCACTAAAACTATTGGTCCAATCACAAACAGGAGAACTTATACTTCACAGGAGTTCAATGAAAGGAGGGCCAAGGGCCTGTGCTTTTGGTGTGATGAGAAATATGATAGAAATCACAAATGTACAGGAAGAAGACCCCAACTATACCACATTGAGGTGGAAGAAGTGGAGGACAGTGAGGAAGAAGAGGAAGTAGGAGAGCAGTTAGGCAGTGAAGAACCAACACAATGTGCTCAGTTGTCTGTGCAGACTCTGGAAGGTTTGGCTTCCTGTCAAACCATGAGAATTACGATCAACCATGGCAAGAAACCCTTGAGTCTACTGTTGGATACAGGGAGCACTCACAATTTTATAGACTAGGCTTTGGCTTTGAAGCTAGATTGCAAGGTGGAGAATATATCCCCCTTATGGGTCAAAGTAGTTGATGGTGGCATATTAAAGTGTGATGCTATGGTGAGGGGCTTTGATTGGAGGATGCAGGGTATGCAATTCACTACTGATATGTATCTATTACCTTTGAGTGGTTGTGATGTTGTGTTGGGAGTACAATGGTTCTCAACTTTAGGGCTAATCTTATGGGATTTCAGCAACCTTACAATGAAATTCAAACACAAGGGCAGAAAGGTGTATTTGAGGGGTGCAGGACCTAAAAGGCTCAAGGAAATTCCTCCCCAAAAATTGAACAAGCTTATGCAGGTGTCTGGCAACTTATCATTATGACAAGTGATTCCCCAAGATGTGGGGTATGCTCCTCAACTGATGGGAGCCACAGTGTCCCCTCAATCTGAACCACATCAAGACATTCAGGCTGTATTGAACCAGTATACTGAGGTGTTCACTGAACCTCAAGGATTGCCACCTAGTAGACCAGGTGTGGACCATGTGATTCCTTTGAAGGAGGGCACAAGTGCCATTTACCTCYGAGCATATAGATACCTTGCCACTCAGAAGGATGCTATTGAAAGCTTAGTGCAAGAATTGAAAAATCAGGGCATCATTAGGGATAGCAACAYTCCATTTGCTTCTCCAGTGGTTTTGGTCAAGAAGAAAGATGGAAGCTGGAGGATGTGCGTAGTTTATAGAGCCTTGAATAAGGCTACTATCAAGGACAAATTCCTTATTCTTGTGATAGAAGAATTGTTGGATGAGCTCCAGGGCACTCAATACTTCTCTAAGATTTATTTGAAGTCAGGCTATCATCAAGTGAGGATGGATCCTAAGGATGTGCACAAGACTGCCTTCAGAACTCATCAGGGCCATTATGAATACTTGGTCATGCCCTTTGGGCTAACCAATGCTCCATCTACTTTTCAAGCCCTTATGAAAAAGGTGTTTTCTTCCTATTTGAGAAAATTTGTTCTAGTTTTCTTTGATGATATACTCATCTATAGCCCTTCCTGGGAAGATCACTTGCACCACTTGTCTCTAGTGTTACAGGTTATGCAGGAGCAGGCTCTTAAGGCCAATATGAAGAAGTGCACATTTGGAGCAACTGAGATCTCATACTTGGGACACTTCATTTCACAAGCTGGTGTGAGCACAGAACCTGATAAGATTAGTGCCATTGTCTCTTGGCTTGTGCCTACAAATCTGAAGCTCCTTAGGGGATTTCTGGGGCTCACTGGCTATTACAAACGATTTGTTAAGGATTATGGAAAGATTTGTAAGCCACTCACTAGCCTACTGCAGAAGGAATCCACTTTTGTGTGGACAGAGGAGGCTCAACAMGCTTTTGATCACTTGAAGCAAGCCATGACATCACCCCCTATGTTGGCCTTACCCAATTTTGCTAAGCCTTTCCTYATAGAGGCTGATGCATCAGGAGTGGGAATGGGAGTTGTGCTTATGCAGGAAGGCCACCCCATAGCCTTTGCTAGCAAAGCATTAACTGAGAAGAACTTGCACTTATCTGCATATGAGAAAGAGCTGTTGGCAATTGTCTTTGCTGTGAAGAAATGGCAACACTATTTGCTGCTACAACCATTTATTATAAGGACTGATCATCAAAGTCTCAAGCATTTGTTGGATCACAAATTGAATACTCTATTCCAACAGAAATGGTTGTCAAAATTAGCAGGATATGATTATATTGTGGAATACAAGCAAGGGAAAGAGAACATAGTGGCAGATGCATTATTGTCTAGATTGCCTTGTGGAGAACTTCATGCTACTGTAATCTCTTCTATACATTCTGACCTGATGACTGAGATCTCACAACAGTGGCAGCAGGATCCAGACTTGAAGAAACTCATTGAGGAGTGGGAAACTGATGCAAATTCACATCCTCACTATGTGTGGAGAGACTCTCAATTGAGGAGAAAAGGGAGGCTTGTTGTGGGAGCTGACCAAACATTAAGGCAAAAGATCCTCAYTTAGCTGCATAGTTCACCTGCAGGGGGGCATTCAGGGATCCAGGCAACTCTAAAAAGAGTGCAAAGTTTGTTTTATTGGAGGGGACTTAAGAGATCAGTCACAGTGTTCATCAAACAGTGTGATACATGTCAGAGGTGCAAGTATGATACTAGTGCCTACRCTGGGCTGTTACAACCATTACCCATACCTGGGGCTGTGTGGGAAGATATTAGCATGGATTTCATAGAGGGCCTACCCAAGTCAGGGTRTAAAGAAGTTATTATGGTGGTGGTGGATAGGCTCAGCAAGTACAGCCATTTCATATCCTTATCTCACCCATACACTGCTCTAACAGTGGCCCAAGCCTACCTAGACAATGTCTATAAGTTGCATGGGTTCCCTAAGAGCATTATGTCTGATAGGGATAAAGTGTTCATCAGCACTTTCTGGAAAGAATTCATGAGGCTTCAAGGTATCACTCAAGTGATGTCAACTTCCTACCATCCTCAAACCGATGGTCAGACAGAGGTGGTCAATAGGTGCTTGGAGGGATATTTGAGATGTAAGACACATGAAGTCCCTAATGAGTGGAGAAAATGGTTGGCTTTGGCAGAATTTTGGTACAACACCACTTTTCACACTGCCATTCAGAAAACCCCATATGAGATCTTGTACAATCAGGCACCCCCTGTACACAGGCCCTATCTGCATGACACTTGCATGGTGGACTCCTTAGATAGGAGTTTGCAAAAGAAGGAAGAAATGGTGATGTTATTGAAGGAGCAGCTGAGTAGAGCTCAGTATCGTATGAAGCAGCAAGCTGATAAGGGTAGGTCTGATAGGGAATTTGATATTGGAGACTGGGTGTACCTCAAATTGCAGCCATATAGGCAACAATCYGTGGAATTTAGGGGGAACCAAAAATTGGCAGCCAAATACTATGGACCCTACAGGATCACTCAAAAGGTTGGTAAAGTAGCCTATACTTTACAACTCCCTCCTGATGCAAGGGTGCACCCTACCTTCCATGTGTCCCAGTTGAGGAAGCACCATGGTTCTTCCCCTGTTGACATTCCGAGAGTTCCAGAGCCTCCTGCTGCATCCCTTCCTGCTCACCCAGTGGCAGTAGTTGACAAGAGAAGCGTTAAAAGGCACAATAATGCAGTAGTTCAGTGGTTGGTGCAATTGTCTGATGGTGGTCCAGAGGATGCTACATGGGAGAATGCTTATGAGATTGAGCAAAGGTTTCCTCATTTTGATCCTTGGGGACAATGATCTTTTTAAGTGGGGGCCATTTGATATGATATAGGGGTATTTTGGGGGAATTATATAGTGCACGTGTGGGTGTGAGAATCCCCATAATTCTGTTATGCGGTGTTGTTGRTGTGCTGTACTTCTTTTTATTAATTTTTTGATTTATTTTGTTATTCTGTTAGCACTACTTAAGCGTGTAATTGAGTGGATTAGCTCATCAATGAAATAACAACTTCTCTCCCTAAACTCTCACTCTCTCTCTCTCTCTCTCTCTGCTCTCTAAATTCACTGTTACATTGAGGCTCTCCTTCGAAGCTTCTATTCTTTCTGTTGCAGGTAGCTTATGGGCAGCTTCTCCCCCAATCTCCATCTCATTCTATTGATCATCAGGCTGGGAAATTGTGCTGGATCTTATCAGGTTTCGAAGGTTGGGGCAATGGTTTGGTATGTTTAAAAGGATAGTGATGATTGATTAGAAGGGTAAAGGTTATGYTGAATTCAATGGGATTCGAAGGGTGGTGAACTGGTGATGGTGGTTGGGTGGGCCGGGTTTTAACGGGGGTGATGATGGTGGTTCGATGGGTTACGCGGGGGTGGGGTGGTGGTTGGGTGGCATACTGTGGTGGTTGGGTGGGTGGTACTATTGTGGTGGTGGCTTTGGATATGTTTTATTTTTTATTGAATTAAATAATAAATTAATTAACATTAWGTTGATTAATTTAATATAATAAATACAATTAATATTAGATTAATATGCAATTAACCTATTTAACAAGTAACTAACTAGTTATAACTGGTTAAGGGTCAAAATTGGAAGACATGGTAAAAGATGGGATTAATTTTGAAATATTTAAAGGTGGGATTATTTTTGGAATACTTTTGTTAATTTTCGTAAAAAAAATCAAGCAAGTCGTATCATTTTCCCCTTTCTKAATTCCCCTCATTTCAAACTCTACTTTGATCAAATCCCACTAATTAGTTCTCTCACTTACTCAGTAACTCACTCACTTCATCACTTTAATCTGTGATACCATATTGTTAATTGCATCATTTTGTATTTTTATGGACTTCAATTTCATGCATTCAAGCTCCAACTTCAACTGATGTCGAAATCTCAACAATAAAGCTCTAAACTTTCTCACAATTCATGCATTATTTCATCTGATTTTCGACTCATTACTCATTCATTCAATTGATCATTGATGAATGCCTTCTTCTACCTAACTTAACAAAACTCATCGAAGAAAGAAAGAGAAAAATGGGCATAACACGCCAAGCAAAGACAGCACTATCAAAGATGAGTCGTCAAGCAAAGCTCCCAATTGGGTTATGCACGAAGATGACAGCAGTTGTGATTCTGGGGTTGTGTTTCATTTTTGTTTGGTCCTTCTTCTCTTCAACCCCAGATTCACTGACTGCTCAAAGAGAGAGCTTTACTGATATTGCTGAGCCTGCAACAAGATCGAATTCCAAATCCAATGCAAACAAGGTTAGTCATTCGAAACCCACTTCTCAATCGACCAAAAATAGTGGACATTTGGTTCATAATAAGCATGAAAAGCACATCAATTTGAGGAAGAAACATCATGGAAGTGCTAATGTGACTGTTAGCTCCAGTGAAGTGAACAGAACAAAAGATGGGGTTGATGGAAAAAGATTGAATTCTGATGGGGTTGAAGAAAAGGAGGAATCTGAGGCTGAGGAAGGAGATCAATTGGTTGTTGATGGTAAGGAGGAAGATGTGTCACAAAGTGAGGGTGAAGGTGAGGAGGAGAAAACTGAGGATGATGGTAATGGTGAATCGAATTCGGATGATGGGGTGGATGAGAAATTAGGGGCTGAAGGTGAGGAGGGGGAGGAGGAGGATGCCGAGGCCGGAGCTCGGTCCAGGGGTAGAGGGAAGGTGGTAAATAAGAAGTTGGGTCCAGTTTTTGATCCAAAGGGGCATTATAGTTGGAAGGTGTGTAATGTGAGGACTAAACACAATTACATTCCCTGTATTGATATTGAGAGTCCTAAAGGAAAGATTCAAAGATACCGACACCTCGAAAGGAGCTGCCCGTCGAACCCCCCAATGTGTCTTGTGCCTCTTCCTGTTGATGGTTATGGAGCTACTCTGCAATGGCCTGAWACCAAATCAAAGGTATCCTAACTGAACAACAATTCTATCTCCTTTATAGGCTGTGTTTGTGTTCTCTGTTAGATATTGTAAKATATTTGTGGTTGATTCTTTGTTTTGCCTGTAGATATTGTACAAGAATGTTGCACACCCTAAGCTTGCTGCATATATTAAGACTAATGCTTGGGTCATGGAATCCGGAGAATACCTTGTCTTTCCACAAAATCAGTCCAGCATTGTTGGTGGTGTRGATCACTACCTTGAATCCATGGAAGAGGTACTTGATTTACCTTAATGCCTATTGTTCAGCCAAAGAATTTTGTGGTTATTCTTATTCTTAAATGAAGGTAACTAGAATTGGTGCTAGATTTTGAAGCAAATGGACAGCAACTGATTTTGTGGGTCAACTCATTATCTATCTATATAATATAACTAAAACAATCCCCACAAAATATCTTTTTCCCTCCTAAAATGCATTTAATTTCCCTCCCAACTCTCCCTCTCCTCTCTAAGTCTCTAACTCTATTACTCAAAATTAATATTATATATTATTTATATTATATACTTCGTATTAATCAATTAATCAATGCATTTAATTTCCCTCCACGCCCCTTTCCCCTTTTTTTTTTTCAAAATTCCTTTTTTCTTACTAATTTATAGTTAATATTATTATTAATGAATCCCCAATTCAATAAAAAAATAATTCTTATTTTTTAGTTGTTACTTTCTTTCTATCATTTTAAAAATGGTTAAGTTATAAAATATTTTTGAATGTTAAAACTATACTATTAAATGTTTTAATTCACCATTGTTATAAACTGAATATTTATTTCTTCATAACATACATATTAAAACATTAGTGCAAATTTGGATATTAGATATTGACATTTTATTAGTACGAGTAATATACTAAAGTAAAACCACCTTTACTTATTTTCTCTTCCAAAGCTTTCCTATTCTTGCCCATACATCCTACAAATTCTTTTACTCTTATTTAAAAAATTAGATTATAAACAATCAATAAGCTTCATGTGATCCCCTACCATTTCTTTCATCTTCTCGAAAATATTCTAGACTTATCCACCTAAAATTATTTATCCACACACGTTTTGTAAATATAATTAAGTTTTTTTCATTACTCCCAAACATGATTTCAATCGAACAATTCAATTGCAAAACCATAAAATATAGATCTTCCACTTCAAAATTGCTTATCACCGAAAATTCTTATTAGGCTTTCAATATCACCTTAAATCAGTTCTATTCCTCAACAAAGTATCCCATTTTTTAAACTACTCAAAAAAAATATACTTTTTAGTCAATACACGTCTAAAAACTACTACAAATAAGACCACTTCCTTAAAACTCAATTTAGTGAATAACACTGAAAATCGGAAAAATATATATAGTCAAAGTCTCGAATGAATGCGTTGTGTGGATGTACAACTGTCCAATTGCACTGCTAAGTTTTGAGAAACCAACAATACAAATATGAACTAAGTTGCATAATATTGTATTTAATTACCCAACAAGGGTTTCATCTTACTTACTGATTGAATCATTTATGCAATTAAAAGATATAATAAGATTAATTATAACGAGCTTAATTGTGCAAGCAATTAATAAAATAAAATTTAATAACGATAATAAGAAATGTATATCGTATGGAAKATTTTTCCTTAGTACAAAAAATTGAGTCGGAGCCATCTAGAGTTGAAAAATGTTGGAGTTGTAGAGTTTTGAGAGTAAGAGTTTTTTTAAAATATATTTTATTTTAATTTTACTTTTATTTTTAGTTTTAAAAAATATGCATACATAATGTATATGCATCTTTTTTTGAAGGGCTTGAATTTATTAAAATCTATAGTGTTCAACTCCATAGGATCCAAACTTCAAAAATGTAATGTCAATCAAAACATTACATATTTTAGAATTTTTTTTACATCTCCAAACATCATTACATGAATTCGGCAACTAATTTATCTTCATAATTAATTATTCTTAATTGTTTTTTTTCTAGGATTACAATAGTAAGTTACGATTTTATTTTTTACATCTTTTCAATTTATTTAGAATAATATAAAATTTCTTATAACCTCGGTATTTTCATCATTTTGTACATTTAAAAACCGTGCATCTCGCACGGGTATTATCTAGTACAAAATATATGTGTGCAGGAAAGTAATGATGTTCTACTGCTTGTGTAACTTTTTTGAACAAATTCTTATCTGCATTCCATGTATATGCTTGATATTGACCTCTATATAGCCCTCACTAGTGACTAATATAAGTGCTAGTTGAGAAGGAAAACTACCTCACTTACTAGAACATGGAGAACTCTAATTGTGAGAACAATTACTGTTCTTAATAGAAGAAAGCAAACGGCCAATTTTGCATTACATATTTTTAGCATATAATATTAATAGAGCAAAGTAAAAGTAACATAACTATTTTCAACCACCTTTTACGAAACTTTCATGAAAAGCTTGTTTTATGATTAAATCATCACAAGTCCTAAGCATTGCTAGGCATAGGTTGCCAAATAATCATCATGTTATCCATGCCCATATCTGCTTGGATCCTCCCGTTGCCTTGCTAATGGTGGTTGGGTTTTGATGGTAAGTAGCAGAAATAATTATGCCTCTGATGCGTAAACAACAGCCTCAATTGTGATTCCTCTATTTGGTAAGCACAGTTATGGATTACCTTGCATAAGTCAACTACAACGGGTTTGCAAGATCTATTATTCTACTATCTCTTTTTATGAAGTGGTGTCTAGGAATAGTAGAACTAAAAATAGTGTTGTCCCTTAATTGAATGTATTATACACCCTAATCACAGTAATCAGTCCTGCTTACATAGTACACTTACAAATTCCACCCAAACTCTACCTAGCTATGAGTCTATGACGGGTTACCTTAACACACATTGTTTGGACAGCAAGTTGTAAGAGAAAGGGAGGGGAAGGAAGGGGAGGGAAATGAGGACCTCCATTTTCTCGTTAACATCTTGTTTGGTAGAATAGATTTGAAAAGAAAAGAAAGGAAGTGGAAGAAAAGATGTTAGTTTTTATTGTTTGGTTAAAAATATAAATGGGAGTAATGGAAAGGAAGTGGAAGGAAAGAGCCTTCACAAATATTTTGCTTTTCTTCCTCCCAAAATTGATTGTAATTTGGGAGGAAAGAGTAAACCTAAAACAACAATCAGAAATTTAAGTTGCTTACCTTCTCTTCTCTTCCTTTTCTTTTCTTTTCTTTTCTTTGCCTTTCCTTTCTCTTTTCTTCCATTCCTTTATGTATTTAATCAACGAGTTGTAAATCTCTTCAATTTTGGGGATATGGTGTTCATTAAACAGGGAGGGAAATTGGATTTTTCCTCCCATTCCTTCCCCCATTCATTTGTCCAAACAAGGGAACTTGCTAGTTTTCTTTTCCCGTCCCTTCCTTTTTCTCCATTTCCACTGACKCAAAAAAGTGTAAGGGTTTGTGTCCCCTTTGAATGTTTGATTATATTGATCCCATCCAATACTTTATTATGTATGCTCCTATACTCCTACGGGTTAAGTTAGCACCTAGCTAATCTATTACTTCCTCCGTTCTCTTTTACTTGCATCCTTTCCTATTTAGGAAGTTGCAAAAATACTTGCATCCTTTCTTTTTATGGTAAATGATCCCCACCAAAAATTACAATTATATCCTGATAAATATAATGAAATAATGTAAACTTCACTTGCATGTGGGTCCACTTTCAACTTTTCTTCCTTAATCAATATTTTCTCTTTCTTCTTTATTATATAATATTCATCTTTTGGGATCCACTCTCTTATTTCTCTCTCTTTCTTGATTCCTGTGCAAAAGAGAACGGAGGAAGTTTTAAGCATTCTGCATAGAGTCTATAGCTTTCATCCCTATCCTTCAACTATTTTAGTAATTGGGTCCTTGATCAATGGACATATTCATCTTTTCCGAATTGAGGAGTTTGTTGCTGTAGTTATATACCGAGGAGTTAAGTATGATAGAAAGCTAGGCTACATCGTGATCCTGTGAACTGAGTCTGACGCTACCTGTTCCAGAAGATGGAAGTCTAGAGCCCTGACAGAGACTATTTTACCTCTTTATCTTAGGCAATTAGCAGTTGACATCTCCAAGTTAAGATCTTTTGAGGTTGGTAAAGGTGTTTTGTGCAACTTACTTGTAAAGGACTCCTCTTGTTTAATGATCATGGATCGATTGGAGGTGTTTCACTTTTTATTGCTGCCTCTCGCATAATATCTTCCCAAATTTAGCAAGACCAAACTGATCCACTTTTTTCCTCATCCTAGAGGTGACACTTTACTTCTCCAACTAGGCCACAATTTACAATAACAATCGAAGCCTACTAGGATGCCCTGTTAGAGATATTGCTCCCTAGCATCTGCATCACCAAGTCAACCTTTTATTTTCTAGACATCCAAATTTGATGACTTAATTGTCTGAAAATTATCAGCACACAGCAGGGTGTTGTACTTTGGATATGGAGCTTTTTTGACTTATACGAATATACAGAGAGGTTAAATTGTTGACATTTTTTCACTTATGTAAACAATGCTTAATATCTTATTCTTCTCACTTGGTAATTTTATTAGATGGTACCAGACATTGAATGGGGAAAGAATGTCCGTGTGGTGCTAGACATTGGAGTAACTGACTCAAGCTTTGCAGCTACTCTCATTGACAAGGGTGTGCTGACTTTAACACTTGGATTGAAAGATGACTTGGTAGACTTGGCACAAGTTGCAATTGAGCGTGGATTTCCTGCAATTGTCAGCCCATTTTCAAATAGAAGACTTCCATTCCCCAGTGGTGCTTTTGATGCCATTCATTGTAGTGGATGCAAAGTACACTGGCATTCTAGGGGTACCTTGGAATTTGTATAATTTTCCTCTTTGAATTGCTTAAATGGATACATTGGTGATATTATATTATTTTAATTATTCTGTCAGGGGGCAAGAGGCTTCTTGAAATGAACAGGATTTTGAGACCAGGTGGATATTTTATATTTTCAGGGAAGCATAAAAGCATTGAAGACGAAGAAGGTTTGTCCTGGTTTAATTTGATTTTTTTTTCTCACTAGTTAGTAATTGCTGAAAATGATTCCCCTTTTTATTAGAAACAAACAATGTTTTATACACAATTGTCTTTCACAGAAATGTTGACATTTTGTCACTATTTCTGACATTTGCTGATGCCTAGTAGCTCATTTGCTTATTGCATATTGGATAAAATCAAGAACTGTGAATTTGGCTAAGCAATCATATTTTGTAGCAAAAAACTTTAACTACCCAATCTAGTATTGGTTATACCAAAAGCAGATTATTTTTTTCCCTCTTATCCTTCTTTCCTCAGGGAAAACAATTTTAATATTTAGAAAGATCAACTTTTAAATTGAAAGAAAAAAGAATCCTGGCTTTGCTTTTACGCAGAATCGAAAAGCCCATTACAATAGTCTATCTATGATAATTAAACTTGGAATTCCTTTAGTTTCCAAAGTGAAGCTCCCGCTCATGGACCCATGTTGTTTAGTGTTGTTTTCTGCAGCTTAGTTTCTGTCATGATTACTATCTTTTCGTAGTTGGAGAAGGGTGCTGAACATGTTTCCCATATAACTCTTCTTTCCAGCCATGACTGCATTGACTGCATCTATCTGTTGGAATGTGCTGGCTGATAAAACTGATGAAGTTGCTGAAGTCGGTGTCAAAATTTATCAGAAGCCAGAATCAAATACTATTTATGTACTGCGGAGAAGGAAGAATCCTCCTTTATGCAAAGAGAACGAGAATGCAGATGCAGCCTGGTATGCCTATTGTTGTTTTCAATACTGAAGTTACTTGTAGAGTCATTTGTTTAATTGCATTGGCCCGTTTATGTACACACTAGCTTTGATATGCATGTGATGTGTGTGTATTAAGGTATACAAAAATTATATTTAAATAAAAGTGAATATAAACTATATATTAATGTACTTCGTTTCAGAAAAAATAACAACAATTTTTCCGAAAATAGTAATGTAAATTGAATTGCAACAAGTTCTTTTTCCTTTTATGGTAAGTTTTGGGTTGTGAAATGTCCATTTTACCCTTTGTTAAAGAACTAYAACATGATTACACTATCCCRCCTAAAACTTTAAATTYGTCATCTATACTAATCCTAATTTGATCTCTACTACTTTTCCTTAACCAAAACCACCACAACARCACCAAAAACTCCAAAGGCCACCACAACTACCACCACCACCACTATAAAATGAAGACCACCAAAACCAACAGTCTAACACCATTATTAACCAAAGACCACCCCCACTCATCTGCAAGTCTGCAACAAACGTCACCGACTGCCGGACACTAGTCCACATCCAATCGCAAGTCCACAATCACTGAAACCCTTGTTGCCAAAACCACTAAACCCATAGCTCGAACCATCAAAACCCAAACTTAAATAACCAAACCCCATAACAAAAGTACCAAAGTCCAAACTTGAAACCACCAAAGAACACATTGGTGATTTTTGTTTGGATTTGGTGTTGCGGTTGGGAGTCGGTTTGTGGTTTGGTCTGGTTTTGATTAATAATTTTTTTGTCGGTGTTTTGGTGGTCGGTTCAGTTTTGGTGRCGGGTYGCTTGGTGGTCGATTTAGTTGTTAGTTGACTTTTGTTTTGGTTTGTTTAGTAGTTGGATAATGGGGGTTGTAATGGTGGTGGTGTTGACAATGGTGCTTTCTTTTTCACCATCATCCTAAACAGATATATATCAGGATGAGCAACATTATTCCAAAATCTGGCTACATATCTTAAAACTGCAATTGTTGGCTTAATACCAATGACATAGAAATTAATAGCAGTGAGCCCCTTTTGTCATTTCTTCTGATTGAAACTGCACCACTGTCTTCCCTTCTTTGAGAACAGTAGGGATAAATCCTAGAGGCATCTCCTTAGCATTAAGAGACCCTTTGAACAAGTCAGATCAACCATTACCTCCAGCCTCATTCTCCTTCTCCTTAGCCTGTGCAACAAGAGAAACAGATTTAGGGGAAGTTACAGTTACATTGGATTTTGACTTCAAACACGACTCTATGAGATAGCTCAATAGTTTCAGCATCTGTCACAGCTATAGGACCAGCACTGGGGTGCACAATATGAGGCCCAGGAGTTAGTCACCTTATCTACATCAACTCCATAAAGGGCTGAAGAAGAAGACTAATCTGTTCCTGAAGGAAAATCAAATTTTGCACTAGAAACCAAATTGCTATTTGTTGCTGGAGAATATTCGAAGATTTTTTTTCTTTTTCCCCTGAGTAACCTGAGCAGAATCGAGCACCAATTACTYCAGAACACCATGGAAGGAGTTTCTCTCACTAACTTTCTCACTCTATTAAATAATTCAATTTGTTGATAATACATGCTTAAGGGTTTTAATGCATATAAACATCTTGTTAGAAACTCTCGGGAAATGATTTGCTTGTTTAAGTTTTATTAAGATTTTTTTTAATAAAAAAGTTGAATTTATTAATGAGAGTTTTGGAGGAAAGAATTGCGGTGAAAACTAATTTTGTAAACTCAACTAGGGTAAATTTGACATTCCATTTGGACACTATCTACCTTGCACTTTCTCTTAAACATTTCATTTTGGCAAAACAGKCAGGGACCAATGAGAAATTTTAGCTTGCTGCCACCCTTCAYTCTGAGTTGAAATATGTTGCATCTCTTGTCTCCTTCCACACCTGGCCATCTAGTTTGTTAAGTTTCTCTTGAAACCAATATTTCTTGTTTTTCTCAGGCAGTTTATATCTTAATTCTAACCTCGTGTTCAAAACAGGTATGTTCCAATTAGACATTGCTTGCATGTTATTCCCACTTCAATTGAGCAGCATGGGGCTGAGTGGCCTGCAGAATGGCCCCAGAGGCTTGAAAGTTATCCTGACTGGTTGACTGAGAAAGAGAAAGTAAAGGCAGACACGGAGCATTGGAACGCTGTAGTTGACAAATCATACCTTACTGGAATGGGTATTAATTGGACAAACATRCGAAATGTCATGGATATGAAAGCCGTCTATGGGGGGTATGCATTTAGCTTGGTCATGAAATAATTTAAAGTAGCTGTAATTGTCATGTGATATTTTGAAATTTACTGTTCAATTTCWAATAGTTTTTCCTTTTTTGCTTGTATGACATATGTAAATGCTAAATTGTTGATTTGTTAATGCTCTACTGCAGATTTGCAACAGCTCTTTCGGAACAAAAGGTCTGGGTCATGAATGTAGTTCCTGTTCATGCCCCAAATACACTCCCATATATCTATGAACGTGGTCTCTTTGGAACTTATCATGATTGGTGTGAATCTTTTGGTACTTACCCAAGATCATATGATCTATTGCATGCGGATCATCTATTCTCACGTCTCAAGAATAGGTAGGCTCGATCTCTCTTTTTCCCTTCCTAAATGGTGCACAACTATGCATATGCATGACTGCATGCTGGTATATTTCGATAGCTTAGTATCTTATGGCTGTATATGGTTGAAAGGAAGATAGAAATAGGAAAAATTGATACTAATAATCCCACCTTTCGGTGGTCTTCCCGTAATAATCCCACCTCAAGTTAATTATAGAATAATCCCACCTTTTATCTCCATCTGCTCAAAACGATCCCATTTACCTACAACCTGATTAACAAGTTAATTATTTTTTATTTTTTTTTTTTCATTTTCTCAACTCTTTATCTCTCACCCATCCGTCTCATCATCACTCACCTTTCATCCAAACAATCTACCATAACCACCGCAAGACCACCCACCTACCTGAGATAATACTCACAACCACCAGTCCACCACGACCCCACCCTCACACCCACCCCCAACCATGACACAAAAACCCCCACCACACCACACAATAACCACCACTTCCACATCACCACCCACGTGACTTCCCAACCACCTAAGCTCACCACCACGCAAACCCCCCCACCTCGCAATAACCACTCCACCCTCGCAAATCTCCTAACTTGCATAAACATAAAATCAAAATTCCCAAACCCGCGATTGTTCTTGCGGTTGTTGTTGACTCAAATGAGAGTGATGATGGCTGRGATTTTCGTTATTTRGAAGGAGATTAGTGAGTGATYGTGATGGCGTCTATGATTCTTGTTGGTTCGAAGGAGAGTAAAAAATGAGAGTGTTTGGTGGCYGCTGCAGTTGTTGTTTCGAAGGAGAGTAGTGAGGGTGGTGGTGGATGCGGTTGTTGTTGGGGCGGTTGCGGTTGTTGTTGGGATGGCTGCAGTTGTCTGTGCGAAAAGTGGGGATGGTGGGTGATGGACTGCTGGTGGATCTGAGTAAGTGAAGGTGGTGGTGGTCTAAGGTTCACGTGGCTGTGATAATGGTGGGATGTGTTTGGGTTTTTATTTTATTTTTTCATTAATTATTAGTTTAATTGTATTTTTAGGGATTAATTTAAGTTTATTAAGATGGTCAAATGCAATTAGTATGGTCAAACAAGTTAATCAATGGTTTTAACCTCCTTTAGCAGGTCATTTGTAGAATGGGTCTAWTATGAGAAGATAGGGTATAAAGATAGGATTATTCTATAATTAATTTGAGTGGGATTATTACGGGAAGACCACCAAAAGGTGGGATTATTAGTATAAATTTTTCCGATAGAAATATAGTCAAAGTTACAAAATGAATAGTGCTATAATGTCACATGTAGCAACTATTTAAGATCGAAGGGAGTATCTTTTTTTAATCTTTGAGCTGATCAAATTTAGATGAAATTTTAAAGCTGACGTCCACAAAAAAAAAATTTAAAAAAAAAATACTGTATGCCCTTGGTAGATAAAAATTTGTCAAACTAGTTTTCTTCTCCACTAGACACATTCTTCTATCCTTCCGAGAAATGCAATAATGCAGATCTTTATTGCCTTCTCAACCAGACACAACCTTCTATCCTTCTGAAAAATGCAATAATGCAGATATTTATTGCCCTAGCATCTYACTGTGTGTGTTCTTGTATTTCAAAATTCATTTCAGGTGTAACAACCCAGTGGCAATAGTAGTTGAGATGGATCGTATATTAAGGCCCGAAGGTTGGGTCATTGTGCGTGATAAGGTGGTGATATTGGATCCCCTCGAAGGAATTTTTAGAAGCTTAAAGTGGGATATTCGCATGACATTTGCTCAGGACAAGGAGGGTATTCTTGTTGCTCAAAAAACAACATGGAGGCCTTGAGGTCAAGTGAATTACTTGCATAGTTGCATCTTGTTTATACCTCTTGTGTCGCTTTCTGTTAGAAGTATATGAAAATGTCCGTTGTTATGCAGATTTAGTGAGGATATCAGGTACACCCCATACCAGAAAACCATCCAAATCCCATCATAGTGGGATTGTTGAGACTTGAAACAAACTTTTTTGTTCTGTATAATGTACATACTCACACGATATCATCATGCAATGAAGATGGTATACTAAATGAGTGAATATGAAGAGCTTCGAGGTAGTAAAAGAAGGCTTCCATTTCACCACTTCCACCACTTGATCACGTTCAGAGGCATTGCAAGGGCATAGGTTTTTCTTCACTTCACAGAAAGATTATTTATAAATTGTTGTCAAATTCTTACAGAAGCATCAGACCAAGCATATTGTCGGAGGASAAACTGTTTGATAATAAWTTTTTTATGTTACAGGCGAATGTAATGCAGGCGGCAATTGTATCTCTCTTAAATGAGTCATAGTGTTGATAAAGCGAGGTTTAGGAGGTGATTTAGAAATTTGTTACAGATTGATTCTTTAATTGTCACTGATTTCATTAAGGTTTTTGAATGCCTTAATTTGTACTAAGCATATATCAAATTKCACATGTGACAATTGCCCGATTTGTTCGGYGCCCAATGTATGACACAAAGGTGCATGAAATGTTAACACATGTTATTTCTCCCTTTCTCTGTACATAAGAGGCATATATGAGTAATATGACAATGATACAAATTGCAAACCTTGCTAAACACGTTTAGGAGATGCAATGAATTATACTCTCCCTTACCTCCAAAAGAAAGTGGGATGGAATTTGCTAGTTTTTACRATGTTTTCCCTCTTCCTCTCCTATATTGTTTTTTTCTTCTTTTGCTGTAATATACTTTAGGATTATTTGTATCTTATCACCTAAGATTTAAACTTTTTGTAAATTATCACCTTAATATTTTATTCTTAGAAATTACCACCTAAAATCCCCATCTTTTTAGGGAATGAAACTATTCCATTAATAACAAGTCATATGAAATCTACAACAGAGATCAAAAGCAACAAATACAATGAAAATTGAACCTAATAATAATAATAATTCTAATTCAATAGAACTATAATCGCATGTAAAATCTGACATTGTAAAATGTCTTTGTCTCATGAATTGCTATTCTCTGCAACATTCTCCTAGGGAGTCTTGCGATCTCTGGTAGTTCTTGAATTGAATAATACTTTTTTTTTCTTTGGTGTGAAAAGAGCCTCAAGGGCAGAGATGAAAATCGATCCTAGGATCTCATGGAACCGGAAGAAAAGGTTTAACCACTTGAGCTATCCCTCACTCTCAGAATTGAATAATGCTTGATTTAACTAATTGAATTGTATGAGACGATTTGATGTCTGATGCAATACCACATACACAAATTGTCATCAACAAAAAAGTTGACCTTCCAATGACAATAAAAGTAAAATGAACTCTAATTCCCACAAAAGGGAAACAAACCCTAATTCCCACAAAAGGAAACTAAACCTAATTCACACAATAGGGGAACTCACAATTATTGAATAAAAACAAAGACGAAGAAAATATAAATGTGGGATCTCACAAATATTGAATAAAAGCAAAAGATGAAGATTAATTAAAAAGGAAATTAGGGGCTTAACATGGAGTTTTCATTCATGGTAGTCCCTTTTTGGAGTTTTTTAGGGTTTTTTGTTTGGAAAAAAGGAGAAAGAGTTTTCTAGAGAAAAGAAACGATGAAAGGCTATCCCCATTTTGTTATCAAGTTATCACTTTTTAGGCTAATTTGGGTATAAATATCAAATATGAAATGGTATACTTTAATTTATCTCTATTATATAAGCCAAGGGGGAGCAATGGTGTCCCCCTATGAAAGTTTTTTTACCCTTAACAAAACAAAAAATTACATATTCACATTATTATTTCAATCTCTTCCTAATTTACAAGCTTATATATAAGGAAATCTGTCTTGCATGGACCCGGTCCACAATAACTTTATTGTGAACCCAAACAAACTCACGTGATATTTAACAATCATCTTCTCACTCAACACTCAAATCAAACTCAACATATACAATCCTTGAATGTTCCAACACGGTCACCACTGTATTGTTTCTCCCTCGCCGCTCAACTCTCTTTGTTCTCTCTCTACCATAATTCACCAACAATTTTGTTTTGCGGTCGACGATCGCGAGATATAAGAAATCTAATGTCGGCCATCACTAGTGGAAAAAACGCTATTTGTAACGGACAAAAACGGCCTATTTTGTAACGGACAAGTTTGTTACATTGCAGGCGTTACAAATAACCTATTATTTGTAACGGACAGAGGTGAAGTCCGTTACAAATACACATTATTTGTAACGGACAAAAGGTAAAGTCCGTTATAAATAACACATTATTTGTACGGACATAGGTGAAGTCCGTTACAAATACTAGTTATTTGCACAAAATACTCCATTATTTGTAACGGACGCAAGTAATGTTGCGTTAAATAACCCATTATTTGTAACAAACATTTTAATGTCCGTTACATAATTTTTTTTTTTTTTAAAAAAAATATTGGTTTTTGTATATGATGAAGCTATATATATAGTCGCCTGTAGTAATTCACCTACGAAATACCTGCCAACGAACATATATTTGTCAACCCAAAATATCAACATCCACTTTGCACTTTCAATACAAGGAAATATATTTATACAAAATTTTGTCTGATCTCCCCTAAAAATGAACAAATCATACTAAATCCGATTTCCCTGTAAACTACAAAAAAATTCAGCTATCACAATGATTTATATGTACATTTGAATAGTTTCAAGTATCCATGAAAGATATGTGCAAGGAACAAAAGATTCATTTTATAATACAAAATATGGATACAATTAGCATTCTAATACTATAATCATTTCAATAATATTGTTGTCCAAAAGAACTTTGCCCAATGTTCTAGAACCTGATTGATTTCATTTTCATTGTAGCTTGACGATCTTCCAATGTACTCCTAATGACAAATAAAAATAATAAATAAGTTAATGAGAAGATTGCAAAAAAATGTATAATTAGTATGAAACTAAAATACGCACAACAGTTCAAAACTAATGACAAGCAAATTCCACATGATAATATAGTCATTTTTGGTCATTTTATGGGTTTTCGCGCCTAACTTATAAAATTTCTACCTATTACATGGTTTTAAAGCTTGATCGTGTCCTAAAACATTATTTAAGCTTCTTAGGGTTGTGTTGCACTCGTTTAGACATACCTACGTCATTTTAGAGTGAAATGGTCATTTTTGGCCATTTTGGGTTTTCGTGTCTAACTTATATTTTTTTACCTATTATGTGGTTTTAAAGCTCGATCATTGTCCTAAAACACTTATTTAAAGCTTCCTAGGGCTTGGTTGCACTCGTTTAGACAACCTACGTCATTTTAGTGTGTGAAATGACCATTTTTTGTCATTTTTAGGAGTTTATTGGGGTTTTCGCGCCTAACTTATAAAATTTCTACCTATTACATGGGTTTAAACCTCGATCATGTCCTAAAACATTTATTTAAGCTTCTTTAGGGCTTGGATGCACTCGTTTGACATATACGTCATTTTAGGGTGTGAAATGGCCATTTTATGGGTTTTCGCGCCTAACTTATAAATTTTTTACCTATTATGTGGTTTTAAAGCTCTATCATGTCCTAAAACACTTATTTAAGCTTCCTAGGGCTTGGTTGCACTCGTTTTGACAAACCTACGTCATTTACTGTGTAAATGGCCATTTTTTGTCATTATTAGGAGTTTATTGAGTTTTCGCGCCTAACTTATAAAATTTCTACTATTTACATGGGTTTAAACCTCGATCATGTCCTAAAACATTTATAAAGCTTCTTAGGGCTTGGATGCACTCGTTTAGACATACCTAGTCATTTTAGGGTGTGAAATGGCCATTTTTGGCCATTTTATGGGTCTTCGCACCTAACTTATAAATTTTTTGCCTATTATATGGTTTTAAAGCTCGATCATGTTCTAAAACACTTATTTAAGCTTCCTATGGCTTAGTTGCACTGTTTAGACAAACTCAATCATTTAGTGTGTGAAATGACCATTTTTGTCTTTTTTAGGAGTTTTATTGGGTTTTCGCGCCTAACTTATAAATTTCTACCTATTAGATGGTTTAAAAGTTCAGTCATGTCCTAAAACATTTATTTAAGCTTCTTTTGGTTGGTTACAATCGTTTAGACTACTACGTCATTTTAGGGGTGTGAAATTGCCAAGCTGCAAATCATGAAGGAATAAGTCAACAGTTTAAGCAAAATTGTTGAGGAAAGCTGAAAAAGGCAAAAGAAGCTCAGTTACCTGCTTGCTGTCTGGATAGCCTCATTTGGAGAAAAAAAGTTTCTTTAACATCACAACTACAGCTGAAACAGAATGTCCCGGTGTCCTTCCCGTGTAAAGCCAAACATTCTGCATAGCATATGATAAGATCCACAGAAGATATAACATGTTTGTCATGGTCTTGTGTGTCTGGCTGCTCTATCTCAAATCTCCCACAAGACTTGCATAGCGCCATTCACTACTTGAGAACTGCAATACATATGACATTCAAACTAATTACAAAAGCAAGTTGTATAAAGATATATTTACATGAGCATGTCAACTTGAGTTCTAATACTACCAAACGTTCAAACATACTTCACAGACATGAAACTACACAGAAAACACTAAAAAGCTAGAATTCACCGGAATTTCACATGATAGACAGGATTAAGCAAATTGCAGAAAATAAAGGTAAAAATTCAAATAAAACTCACTCTGATTTGAAAATCGAAAGAATCGTCACAACAACCGTCGATTGTTTGAGGAAGAACATCGGACTAAAATTTCGAGAGAGCGTCCTCATCGAAAGACTTTCGAGTTGAAAAAAGAGTGAAATCGAAGAAAAATCACGCAATTTGAAATCTCAGAAGAACCAGCAGCAACCTAGCAACCCGCAGCAGCGCAAAACCTAATTTAAGCAACCCGCAGCAGCGCGAAACCCTAAGCAACCCGCAACAACCAGCAGCAAACTGCCGTGCCCAACGCTGTCAACCACCGCTGATAGCCCAACGTCGTCGCCGTCCGAGTCGCAAAAGCAGAAAGCAATAGTCGTGGTTTGGGTTTTTCAGTTTCAAGGTTTTGGGGTTTTGTTTTATTTGTTTGGCGGAATTTTTAATTGTTTGGATAAAAGTATAATGGGTGTAGATTATTTGTAACGGTATAATCGATGTCCGTTACAAATATGGATTCAGATTATAAAATCACCTTTTGTAACGAACATCCAATTAATTGTAGGACACTATTTTTGTTCGTTACAAATACTTTATTTGTAACGGACATTTACTATGTCGTTACAAATATATTTTTTTGTATTAACATTACTATGTCCGTTACAAGTAGGGTTACAAATAGCAATTTTTGCACATAGTGCCATGAGATGATGACGAAGGAAAAGTTGATAAGAAGTGGGAAGGATCGTGCGGCAAACAGCGGCCAATTCAATAACAAGAATTCCATGACTTGTAGTTGCTGGGGTGATTCAATTTCATTGCCAAATTTGTTTATTACTTTCATGATTTCATGTTCTTTTCATGTTGTTTAGTCACGGGTAATATAAGGTATGTCTTTTATGTTAAAAAAAAATAAATGATATATTTATTTTACTTAATATTTTATACGGAGCTGAGTACTTGTGTGTCCTATTTATAATACTTGTAAATGATATACTATACTTTAATATGATATAATGTATTTGTTCTTTATCATATATTTTGGTGTAATACTAGTGGCACACGACGCGCTCAAAGCACGCGGTGTTCCACGCTAAAAATACATATGAAAAATATGCAGTTTATATGTGTGATGAAGTTATTTCATTTACAACTATTTTCATTATCTAACTATTATTACCTGACAAAGTTTAGTCCAAAAGTAAACGATCGAATACTCAACATAGTACTAAAGTTACGTTTCTTGAAAAATATAATAACTAATTAGAAATACTCAATTAAGTGTTGAAATTTTGACATTTAATTGTGTAAAAAAATTACAGCAACGCATTCACCTAGACAAAGTTTAATATTCATTGTCCAAAAAATAGTACATAGTACTAATAGACCGACATTAAATACACCTCTAATTACTTCACTGCAACACGATTGTTCATTTGTTCTTTTTCAAAAAGCTTGAACACGAAAAAATTAGTTAATTTTCACGAAGCCATAAAGCATCCAGTATTATTTGCCCTCGCCCAATGCCTTCAAAGTGGATTACTTGTTGCTTGATGAGCAACAGTTGATATAATGATCAACATCTACATCGAAATCAAAATTAACAACGAAAAGATATTGTAAGCAACATCGTTAGAATATGTTAAAATACACTCTAATGATTCCCTGCAACACGATTGTTCATTTGTTCTTTTTCAAAAAGCTTAAACACAAAAAAAATAGTTAATTTCACGGAAGCCATAAAGCATCACCAGTATATTTGCCCTCGCCCATTGCTTCAAAGTGGATTACTTGTTTGCTTGATGAGCAGCAGTTGATATGAATCAACATCTACATCAAATCAATTAAAACCAAGAATATGTAAGCAACGTCGTAGAAGCCATGCATTGAAACAATTGAGCAGATTGCAATGGAAAACAATTGCTCCAAAGTTGTACTATATGATACCAATTAGCARAACTGTTATTATATCTCCTAGATTCTCAAATCTAAGCTAAGCAAGATATATTCTTTATCAACAACCCAAATTAATTAAAAGAGAAATTTAAGCTCAACTCAATTATCATAGACCTTTTTTCTTTTCTTTCACAATCAGCTCCATTAACAATAGCCTAAAATAAAAGGTAAAAGACGCGAAAACAACTTACATATTTTTTTAAGAACCAAATGAACTCACTACTCCACCAAATCCCCTGACGAGTAAATTTTTACAAAGTTCTAAGCTACGCCAAAAATAACTCAGAATGAAGTGGTTGCAAGTTCATAAGCAAATATCAAATCGAGCCCCCTTATTTACTTAAAACTGCCTTTGGTGTAGTTGCTTGATCTGCTTGTCGTATTAAGGCACGTCGTTCAATTAATCCTTATCAAGGGGACCCTAAACACTATCAACCGGATATCTGTGCATGGTATCAACCACACATACCTTATCTGAGTTTAATAACAACATGAGTCCATCACCCTTGTGGTTTTGCACCTTCCTGCCGTTCAATCAGACCACTGCCCACTTTTCATATCCCCTAATGGTTTTGCACCCTTGAATGCTTTGAATAGACGTTTTCGCTTCCAGGCCGCTTGGCTCTCCCATGAGAATTTCTCTACGTTTGTGGAGTCTTCCTGGGAGCATAATACGATGCTCTTGGAATCTCTCTCTCGACTTGTTGATGACTTGCAAAATTAGAACAAGGAGYTATTTCAWAATATTTTTKGGAAGAAGAGACAACTGTTTGTGCATTCCCGTTGACCAAAACATACACACACACTGAATCACACAAATARACAGAAAATCCTGCAAATTAATCAACAAAACTATACAGAATTAAACCTAACTGATTTCTATTGAATGGTCTGGCTMTACTTAGTTTGATAGTTGGTATGCTACTAATGTTAGACATCGCTACTTTCCAATTTTCCAATAAGTAAGATGTGATTCTGAAGTACAAATTTATATAAATTTCCTATCCTCTTTATAATTCACAGATGAATAATTTCTTCGGTAACCAATGCATAAGCATTGCCAACTAATTCAGACTACCATTGTTTAATATTATTAGTCACATTTTGACTTTCATGTTTGCTAATGTATAGCCTTGACCATTACTTCTTTCTATATTGTTTTCTTAGTACGATTATGAAACCTGGATATTCAGAAATTATACATTGAGACTAATTAAACTGCATCAGCTCAAACTATTTTAATTTAGAGAAACGAATTCAAAGATGTAATGAACCGATTCAGCTAGCTTCAAAATGCATCTTCAAATTGATACCCAACAAAACGAACCATGTTGAAGGTAAATGGTTCACAACACAGAATAACAGAGGAAACATTCAACATTTAATTTGATACCAATCACAATCAATTTCAGTCACACAATAACTAATCAATTCCCACAATATTAAAACAATAAAATAGCAAACAAAACACAACATCATCTTCAAAATGCAAAAAAGGCAACCCACAAATAACACCAAAATCAACAATCAATCAAACCAAACTATACTCAATTCTAACCAATTAAGCAAACAACATACTAACCCGATGCCACAAACAACCCGGTTGATGAAGCGTCCCAGCTCGAACATCCAGGGGGGGTGCATGGTTCGCAACACAAATCATCGAAATAAACTGCCTAAAACAGGGTACGACCCCAACCCTCTCCGAATCCCACACCACACCAACACCCAACACCCAACACCTAAAAGCAGATGAAATAAGCGAAAATTCGTGATAAAACGTGGAAGAATCAACCCACATGAGCAACGACGGAGAGAGAAAACAAGATGAAGATGAGTATGTTAGGTAGGAAATGTTAGGTGGAGCAAATGAATGAGTGAGACTGTGAGAGCAATGTGTAGAAGGAAACAAGTCAAAGCACAATTTCACTACACATTTAATAAGAACTCATAACAACAACAATGCAATAATGGCATGACTCGTAAATACCAAAGAAAGGAATGGGCATTTTCGTAAATAACAATTGGGCAAATTCTAAAACTCTCACATTTATGATGTATGGGATTATGTACTTTTATAAGATATAGTACTTTAAAATGATATAATGTAATTCTGCATCATATACTTATATCTTATACTTATGTGTGATATTACGTACTTATAAATGATATAGTGTATATTAATACGATATAATGTACTTCTATATCATATACTTATATCTTATATTTGTGTGTGATATTATGTACTTTTGAACGATATATTATACTTTAATACGATATATATGTACTTCTGTATCATATATATTTATATCTTATACTTGTGTGTGATATTATACTTATTGATGTATATAAATGATATAATGTATATTTATCGATATAATGTACTTTTAGATCATATACTTATATCTTATGCGAATTATATATTTATATT
>SNQN01007928.1:11979-22158 GCA_008642245.1 Bassia scoparia | reverse complement strand
GGTAGGCAAGGCAGAGAATTCGATGAATGATGAGCAATGTAGCCAAGTTGCGGAAGGAAGCAGTACTTCAACTCTTTTTAATGCAAAGTTTGATAATTTAGTTTRAMTCATTGGTTATAATGATGATGTTGAATACAATTCTCCACTRGAAAGTCAGCCTTATGCTTGMTTCTCCTTAGGTGGTAGTGGTGATTGCACTCCTGGCCAAYGCAATGTGCTTTTAAGTGGCGGCCATAATATTGAGAAGYCTGCRTRCTTGTCTGCTGCTGTCTTTMGTTGTGATCTGTCTTCAGARGATGAYAGTGGTCCTGCATCAACACATGAACTGAACAGTGATGGTTTTGATGATTTACCTGCTACACCACCATTGGATCAATCTCTTCCTTCAGACWTGAATGAAGAGSATGACAYCCCTAGTTACATAGAACGTAGTCACATTCAATGGAAGACTAGGGTGTCTATGAAATTGTTGGGTTCCTACGTCAAAGCTTGGCYTCTCGGACGTAGAAGTAGGGACACTAAGCGCTTGGCTACATATGTTTTGTCTGCTTAAGGCGACCCTGATAGGTATTCTTCATAAAGTTTCTTGTTTTTCATTCATTTTAGTTATGATATTCTTATTCGTTAAATGGGCACTATTTTCCAGGAGTCGTACTATTATGCTTTCATGTTGTGGTTTGATAGCTACTGCAGCTGATTGTGCCACCGTTTTAGGTTTGAATTCGTTTACATCTAAGCAGGTTAGTCCTTCATTTAATATGTTATAACACAATTCATTCGACCATGTCACCTCTGTCTTATCATRTGTAGTTTCTGCAGTATGTGGTTGCTGCTGGGTATTTGTATGCAAAGGCTTGGGAGAAATATCTTCCTGGAAGGACTCATCGTATCATGTTGGATCCTGATGTCGATGTGCGTTTTTGTGAAACTTGTACTCTTAAACTTAATCTAACTACTTAATTTGATATCGTGTTTATGTTTGTGACTTGTCCATTTGCTCGTATATGTAGATTAATTTACTCAACTCCGAAGTTACTGATCCATCTTTATCATCTCTATGTTGTCTCCGTGAAACAAGTTTAAAGGACCTTAACCTGGTTAGTTATTTTACTTTTAGTTAATTGACAACCACCTTGTTATTTACATGTTATTTACATTAAAGTTAACGTACGTAATTATATATATTTKTGTTAATGATGTACCTTTTWATTATTTTCTGTAAATATAGATCTTTATGCCAGTTTTACAAGGAACTGAATGGTGGTGTGCGGTTGTTTGTCTTRGCAACCTAGAAGTTGGTTTGATAGAACCTGTAGGAGATGGTGGYAGGCTGGAGGAACTCGAAAAACTTGTATTTAATTCTTCCTATTTTAACTTCTACATTTTAAATTTCAACCTAGAACTTGGTTTGATAGAACATTGTATTTTAAATTTTCACCCATCCTACTTACACGTTGAACATTCATTTTAAATTATCATTTCAGAAGGCTGGAATGGATGGTATAATGAACCTTACTTCTGGATGAGCGTTGGCAGTGTTTAAATTCGCCGTTTCAAATTCAGATTAGAGGATAATTGTAAGTGTTTTCTCGTGTGGTAATTGTTATTTTTTTGTATCTCACTGTATCACTTAGCAATCCATTATTTGAATTTTTTGTTTTATAGGTTATCATTATGTCTATGTTTGCTCGCTATTAAAAGACACAGTCGGTTGCAGGATGGAATAAATGAACTTGTTAGTAGTTCTTAGTTATTTTGTCAATTCCTTTTTGTTTAATCCTAAATTCTCTACGGTAATCATATGCATGCGTTTTGATTTAGTGACCTCTCCTTGAAGAGCCCATTATTTCTTGAGATATCTTCGTTGAACATAACACGGTGATTCCAACGTGAGCATTGATAGGACTGATTTCCAAATTTTGAAACATATTGAGAAGTATGATAACACATGATATGATATTACTGGAGTAGATAAATCAACACAATCTATATGATTGTTTTGGTAGATTTTACAAAATATGATATTACCATTGGAGGAGATTGTTACAGTCACATCACAATCAATTAACTAAATTGCAATGTTTAAGATAGTAAAGGTAGTTAAGTTTACATATAAGTAATACATTGGCCTTCAACAATTGTCATTTAACAAGCTTTCTCAAAGATGGAATGTGTACGAGACAAGTCTGATTTATCTGGGGTTGAGATACAATGATGTTGTTTTTTGCTGTTTACACTCTCACATGTGAAAAATCAAGTATTAGGAAACTTTTATTAGTCTTTATATAGTAAGTTGATGTATATACTTATATTTTACCATGCAGAATTTCTTGTATTTTAGGAAAATACGTTTTGAACATTCTGAAGAAAAAGCAAACTGCATATAGTATTAAATTGAATCTACTAGTGTATTAATCAATGCACAAATAATTAAAGAATAACCGAAGTACCACAATCCTTTATCAATACTATAACAGAATCGATTAAATAACTTAAGATCATTTCAGTCAAAGTCTGACCTGCTTTCGAGACGAGCATCCGTGTCCCGTGGTCTTCTAGCTTTAAATGTAAGGTTCCCCAGGCGTTTGGGAGTGCCATCCTTTATCACCTGCATAAACTATTTTTTCTTTTATTTTTTTTGCGATATAAAGTCTTAGATGTTTTACTTTTTATGAGAGGTAGTAATGTAAAGTTCATCGAAATATCTGATTTCGAGGACTCTGATCACCTTACACCTCTACATGGGCAACAAAAGTTGATTACTCCATTGTAGTTGCATATCACATCTCTGCATAAATATTCAATTAATGCTACATATGTTTAACAAAGCTTTCAATCGAGTTGTTAAAGTGCAAAATACTTTTACTGAAGGTCCAAGATATAATTGTGAACTGCCGGTTCGTGAATATCTCAGTTCCTTTCTATACCTTGCTCAAACCTGCGGTAGACCTAGGTTAGCCATTTTGATCTTTGTGTGCGCCTGAACCAAAGCATGGGCCTCCATTATGGTTGGTGAGTACAGTTAGGATTCTGTACTAACTTGAAGATTGCAGGCTCTTTCCCGATCGATGAACAGTCGTGTCCTAGTGTCCCTGTACAGATGTGAATACTAGAGTCATTGATTACGTTCCCCTTGGGTCAGAACTTCAAGGCCCATTGTATGTCTGTTATGTGCAGCTCGTTGTAAGTAAGCGGATGTACCTGGGCGTATTATGTGTATCTTGCTTTAAATGCATGGCATTGCTGAAATTGAGTGTGCCAGGGTGGGAAACGTATTTGAGTAATTGATTTGGATTTTGTTGTGTTGTGGTGGTGGTGTGGGGAGGGGGAGGTGTGTTCAATGTTGTTTTTTGGATGAACTGTCAGAAGTCATCGATTATGGCTACTGAACGAGAATATGTATCTTCCTCCTCATCCATTAGAAAGAGTAAAATAACTGTATTGGGATCTTGCTGTAAATTTAATGGCTGTGAACTACTTGTGGGTGAGTTGTTCCCATGAGTACTATTATTGAAGTCTTCGTTAGAATTTATTAAGGGGGTAGGAGAATAAAACATTCATTTAATACTAGTTTATAAGTTGGGCATTTTATAAGGAGATGTTGCCAGTTTGGTTGTGAACTCTTAGGTGAACAATAACTCCAACTTGCATATAAATGTTCATAAAATTTCATTGTTGTAGCATGCCAAAATAATGCAAATAGTTGACAAAGAACTAGCTCTAAAGAAGAATGAATTGATAAATATCTTTACAGAACTACTTAATACAAATCCTAATAGACATGAATCTTAGAATAACTAACAATAAGTCAAACAAGAAAACTGTCACCCACATAATTACTAATCGCTACAAATACATGTTAACTGCATCTATCAGCAAAATATCTATCTAATGATTCTTGCTAATGATTGCTACTAATTCTACTGTAATTAATACAGATTATTAATTAATTATTTAATAACTACTAATAATTAAGAAGATTATAAAATAACTATACTTAATTAAACTACTTAATGACTACACTAGTACATTCCTCACCAAGCTATGCTAAAAACTGACACTCCTACCACTCCTCATGTATTTCTTGACTCAAACACTCATTCTAATTCCATATATAGCCACACCACAGTACAATTGCCCGGTGCGAAGAAAATTGGCTTCGCTAAACAAACATTCTCAGCGTAGCCAGACAAATGAACTGATTTGCTCTCACTTCAGTAAGTATTACAATATTCGAACCATGACACTCTACTATGCTGTCAAATATATTTTCAAAGCCATTGGTTCCCATTCCTCGAKAATTCCACACCCTCATCCACGCATCTTTCCTCAGACCATTAATCCTTTTTCTTTTTATTCCAGCCAAACCACCAAACTGCAGATTGAACTCAAGATCTGTTTGCCTTCCATCCCTCCAGTCATTTGTGAGTGATGAGCACACGTGTTTCACAGCAATTACTCCATGTTGAGTCACATCAAAAGTTATTAACCTTAGCATGCTACTGTAACTTGGAATACTTAGCTTGTGTGTGCCTGCCATCATGTGGAAGATCACTTGGAAWGGCAAGGCTTGTTAGCAATAAAAGATACATGATGTTGGCCTCAATTGTATCATCAGTTGATGTCTCAAATAGGCGCATCATGTACACTTTGAAGGCTTTTGGGAATAGGGCCTACCTCTAGGAATGCTGCGAACTTCAACGGTGCATTAATTAGATTAAGTATGAGCATTTGGAGTGCATAAGTAGTGAAGAAAATTGGACGAAACAAGTTCATTATTGTTCTATAATGTTGAGCAACTATAAAGTTTTTGGGATAGACATTGCAATCAGGGGCATACATCAGGCTATTTTTGGTGGTTGGTTGTAGCGAGGCTGTATCCAGCAAGCTATTGAAGCTTGTGTAGGCATTGTTTGTGTGGTGACTATTAATAAATTTACAGCTTATGAGGTTCTTCATAGTTATTGTTGAAGTTGAGGGAAGAATGAAAGGAGTATGTGACTTTAAAGAATGAAAGTTAGCCTATTTCTAATTCCCAAAAAGGGCTATTTGTGTTGAGAGGGAAGAAGGACTACTTCTGYAGGGAAGCATMAAAACCAAATTCAATCATGTAATTTTGTTTTTGGGCGGGAAAGCATCTTATTGACTTGTCAAATTCACTTCTCAAATATTAATTTCAAATAWTAGGAGGGAACATAAGAAAACAAAATTCATAGGGGGAACTTACTAAAGAAAAGAACATGAATTTTGGGTTACAATACTCCTTTTTGTAAACAAAATACACAGGCCTAGATACACAAGCCCAAACTAAATATTTAAACCAAAAAAACAAAAGAAACCCAAATATAAAAGTTGCTTAATTAAGATTAATGACTTTGGGGATAGTGATTAATTTTTATCAAGTAATTGAGAATACGACTCGCAATACTGAACTTTCAGGTTGAGTTGTTAGCACAGAAACAATGTAATGAGAGTTGAATCGCACATGTGCATCTGAAGCTTGTTAGCCTTTCCTTTGCAGCATTCCTTTTCATAACTGGCCATGATCGAATAATTAGCACTCCAGAACCAGCCATCTTCTTCTCCTCAGGCTTCGCCTTCAGTGACGCAAATGTTTCAAGCCTACAAACAAATCATTGTGTTACAATCATCAAGCTCCAATTGGAACATCCGTGATAGTACTGCAGTTTTTTTGTTTGTGCTCTGTGTCTGTTAATTTTGTCTAATAGAAAAGCCATATTACCGCCCTCCAAATAGCTTAATTGTACTATTATGTTCAGATAGTAACGGTCATAGTTCAAGTTGGTACACACTTGAGGATTGTAGTGTGCTAATCCAAGAACTCCTTCCTCTGCGTCTTGCTGTTCGAAGCCTTGACCGGTTGTCACGAGGTGCCACATGGCAAATGATGAGCATCACATATGTTAACGACGATCTCCTTAGAAGCCTACCATTCCGACAATCTTCCGATAGGTTGAAGTTGGCACACTTTATCTCTCCAAATGTCGCAATAATGTCACATCTTCAGTCTTCTCCAATTTCGGTACCCTAATAAGCAATCTGTGTTAGATTTATTGAGTAAATCTCCATTAATTTATGCTCTATTTGAAATGGATACAAGACACTTCTCAATGTTTCAAATCATTGGTTTTCTGAAAATTTATTAATGCTTAAATCAAAGTTGATCTAGGTCTTTATGTGGAAACAGCTAGGGGTGATTCCGTTTACAACCAACAACGGCATGCTAGAAAATCTCTCATTTAGAAAACAACTAGACTGTGATGGTAAATGAATGATAAAGTAATACGACATTTTGGACACTTATTATAAACATTGACCCTTTCCCACCAATTTGGAATCCATGACGTCCTTATTCCCATGTATTTCAACACTTATGTTTGCCTCATTCTTTAAATATTAATAAGATTATCCAATGTAATATGCCCCAAATAAGTATTGAGATTTCTATCCTTAGTAACTCTATTAACTGCTTTAATTGCGAGCATTTGACACCTCTGCACATTCATGGATTAGACCCTATCGGCGTGTCGCAATAAGACAATGTCAATGGAACTATTGTTTTCAATAAGTAATGCTTCTGATCGGTCTTAGGTAGACAGTGCGGATTCTATTATTCACCACGCATTTAATGAGCGCTTATGATCTAATAACTTTTTTATTCTGTGTAGACATAAGTATCACTTAATCGTTTAAGAATGACTTTGAAATTTAGTGTTTGGTTGTTCAATATTGTCTTGTAATTCAAATTTTTCATAAGCTCCGGTTCATCAAATTTTCTATAAAGATTAACTTTGCTTATAGTTGATTTTGTACATATGATCCATTTCATTAGTAGGTATTTAGAATTTAACGAGAATGATATTTTAATTAGTTTTTTGTTTAAGGTAAATACAATTCTGAATATTTTATAGAATTACTGGGTGTCGATGATCAATTTTGATAAAGAATTGATGTGGGTAGTTAACAGATTTTATTGAGTGTCGTGTTAATTTGGTAGTTCGTATGGCAATGGCGTCGTAGTGTATAGGGCCCTATATGTCTATAATAATCCATTAACTTATCACAATAAAGTTAAGAATACTGTCTCTAGTTGAGGCCCATGAGGTATTTTGTCATTTTCGGTAGGTGAATTCAACATTTCACTGTAGTTACAATTCGACATTCTTCAAACTGTCTTAAAAACCGTTAACGACGTTAATATACAAGTAATTTAGTTGTATTATAGATGTATTGGAAAAACTTATGTGATTTTATTTGCGGATTATACAGAGGATATATATTTTGTTATTGATTCCTTACGTAGCCATATGAAAACACAATATGTAACAATTGGAAACTTTAGTAAATCAAGTTGACGTCATTGAAAGTCGTTCGACTCTCAACAACAATAACTATCAATTAAATGTCATTATATCAAACATTACACATGTTGATTTAATGAAAATTTAATGAAATCAAAAGGTCGAGTCGAGCTACTTAGCATTTCAAGTCGATCTTTGGACGACGTACTTAGCTTTCAATGAAATATTAAATCATTAGAACTATATGACCGAATAACGTTAAAACAATTGCAAAGTGTAACGTAATTTTATCGTGTTGATCAAATTTAATCACTAATGCACAGAACAGAGATATATTGTTAATGTTCCATGCATGGATGAATTTTTGAAAAACGATGAAGCTTCTTGAAATCAAAAGCCACGTCGAGTTCCAAATGGTCATAAGCTGACTGCTTAGATTCAAGTTATCTCGTACGGCGTTTCAATTTTAAAAAATCGTTAAATGAAACATTGCAATGGATGACGTATTTATCTTTCATTGGAATATTTATCAAGTGATCGTATAATTTCAATGGATCGTAAACGTTAAATGCATGGATGTAGTTTTTGGAATAAACTAATCGTTAATCATATTAACTCATATTAACGTTCACTATGCATGGATAATTATTCCAAAAGTTAGATTAAATATATTATTTTAAAATGTATTATTAATTTCTCTTATGATTTAAGTGGCGACTATTATTATGTAAAATCTATTTTAAAATTAATTCCTTTACAATACACCTTTCATCATGTTGGACACCTTACGTGGTACTTAGCCTACGTATAATGAATCTAACTTTCCCTGATAAATCTCACTTTTTTATTTATGATAACTCAATCTTTTAAATTTTAAATGTACAAATGAACTTTTAAAATGTATTATATACTTCTATGATAACACAGTGCCACTTATTATTATGTAATATTTATTGTTTTATTCCAAAGCATGCATTTCATACGATTACTAGAATTTTATTTTGTTAATCAAAAGCCACTTATTAAATCGTTGGACTTCCCGGTATTTTAATCAAGTTACATTTAATTTAAGAAAGTGTTTTGGGTTGACAACAGTGATCAGATCGTCAATAGGACGTTCAGAAGATTATCGCAAAAGGTCGATTTTATCGATTCATTAATTATAATTGTCAGCTCCTACTTGTTGGGAAGGAAAGGATGGAAAGATGGATATCGCCTAGGACAAAAAATCTGGATATTTCTTCGATCAAGTAAGATAATCCTGGAAAGATCTGGTTGGAAGATTAATTATGTTGTATTTTATTTGTATTTTATATTTATTTAGTTCAATTATTATAGATTAGATTTGTTGTTAGGGATATTTTTAGTTTATTTAGGATATTGGTTAATTATGATATATATCTTATTTGATTAGGATAAATAATCTTAGGTTCAGTAGGGTTTGTTAGCAACCGTGGGTGGGAATATCGTCTCTCCAGATTAGTTAATTAAATCGGTTAGGAATAAGAGTATTTCCCGGGGATAGGGTTAGATATTTTAGGATAAATGTTAGTAGGAATTTGGATAATGATTCCTATCTTTCATAAATATCTTAATAGTTTTAGATTATTTGCTACTAATAAATGTCGAACCCCTTCATAAAAAGAGAGATTATTTTGTTAAATATTCTTCTTTGTTAATTCAGTGGAGAACCTTGAGTTTGTGTTGGTCCCGAAATTCACTTTGATAGCTACTAGCGTTGTCTCTTTTAGGTGTTCGACGTTGGTGAGTTAAGATGCTTCGAGTCTTTTCCAAGATTGAAGTTATTTTTATTGTTCAAACACTATCCTGACGTTCATTTCGTCTTGGATTTTTGCAGGAATTCTTCCTTATAAAGTCCACATCAATTTGGTATCTAAGAGCAACGATTCTTACGGGATCTACAACGTTTTGTGCAATTCACCAGAATTTGTTTTGTCTCATGGATACCACATAGATGATTTTATCAGGCCTGGTGCTAATATGGCATGCGACTCCAATCACTCAAAAAGTGTCCATCTTTTAAATAGCAAAAATTGACGGGCAAATGCAAAATATAGGATAAAAAGCGGATTTAGGGTATTTTGATCAATTCAAGAGATTACAATAGATGAAAAGGAGCGCCAACTTCGTCATGATGACTCATCAAGAACCTCAAGATCACGAATAATTCCAGAATTTGACGTACTTTGGAGCCGAACAAGTCCCAATGGTTGCCGATTCATTGGCAAAAGTGCACCATACAAGTTTGAGTGCACGAAATTCGAGTTGCACCCAACTCTTGCAAGACACAAAATCTTAACAGTGGTTCTTGGTAAACAAGGTATCCTCCTCAGTTCTGTCAGAGACATGACACTGCAATGACAAAGACCGTGGATATAATTCAAGATCAAGATCTATGTTTCTCTCCCCACACCATTCAAAATTTGAGGACAATTTTTTCGAAGAGGGGAGAAAGATCAGGATGCAATAGGAACGTTCAAAAGATATCCACGGTCGAATATGTATTCATAATTATACTTTGAAAGCTCCTAACTTGCTTGTAAGAAGATGGAAAGATTGGAATACGTAGAAAAATCGTGGAAGTTCGATCATGAATGATTCTGGAAAGATCGGTTGGAAGGATTAATATGATTGTATTTCTTTATTTTAAATTTATTTAGTTAGAATATTAGAAGATTAGATTTAGTTGTAGGATATTATAGTTAGTTAGGATATTGTTATTATGATATTATTCTGATGATTAGGATAAATGATTCTAGTGTTAGGTTTGTTGAAACCGTGTGGGATATTTCAGATTCAGTTAATTAGATCGGGTTAGGATAAGATGCATTTCCGT
>SNQN01007928.1:0-11954 GCA_008642245.1 Bassia scoparia | reverse complement strand
AACACCTTTTACATATCGTTGGACACCTTTTTTTAGTAGTTTAGACTACTCAGTAATGTATTCTGACATCCCGGATAATAAGCCATGTGTGTGTACCTTTACCTTTTTTATTATTACTCAAATTGTTATTAATTTATATGTATTTAAAATTTTGTAAATAAAGTTAATTCAAAAAAATATGACTTAATGCTTGGGAAATCCTGTTAATATATCATTAGACACCACATAATATATCATTAGAAACGTATAATTTAAATAAATTCACTTCTAAGAAATCTAATAAATCTCGGGGTTTCATTCAGACATGACACGRGATCCTTTTATTACATACGTACATTGAAAATTACTTGTTGTTCTACTGTTATTGGCTAGAACACTAGTTTTCTGAAAATACCTAATCTCCTGCGATAGACTTTTCCTCATGATAAACCGTTCATTCACACTACGGTCCCAATGTCGTCCGACACCAGGGTGATATCGAATCCCACTACTTAGGAACACTGTACTATCGTGTGGTCCAACATGTTCGATTGCCGAGTTGGTCTCTATGATTGCTATTTCATCTCGTGCAGCCATCCGTTGCAACGCATAATCGARAGATCTAATGTTGTTTGCTCTATCTTGAAATCCTTCTRTAGAATCTGCAAATTGATATGTAACAAATTCAAAAATTGAGTRGATGAATATTACTTTGATTTTACCACACAGTCGACTAGGAGGTCTTAGAATCGAGTCAACTTGGTTGACTATTTCAACTAGGTCTTGTGGAGTTGAGCCGGATAACYTAACAACAWGTTCTAATGGATCAAATGTAATTGAACCCATTTGACGTAATCGTCTAGTCYGGAARGGGGTTAGGAAAGACATGTAAATTCCCRAACCATCGAGATCGAGAAGMTCGTTAGYTAYGATAGCGGTAATTAGGGTTTGAAGACACAATTGTGTTTTACTGACACCACTCTCACCACAAATTTCAGTAATTTTACCGAATTCGAAGCCACCCCCTAATATAGTATCTATATTCTCGCATCTTGTCGATGGCCTCATTAATCCCAAATAATTTATAAATTCAATTTATTTAAACAAAAACAATGGTTTCTCGGATGAATTCCTTTTTATTGGTAACAAAGTAAAATAGAMGAAAGTTATAAGATTTCGATTGTATTTATAGGTAAATTATTTGAGTGTATTTATTTTTATTTAAATTGTGTCGTATTTGACAACTATCAATTATCCCACAACATAAATMTTTCGATGCAAGACATCCCAATAATTCAATAAAAGCCACTTTAGTTACATCAAGGTTACATTGGGAAGTAGCGAAATTAAAAAGGAAAACTGCATMTGKCAGGGAAACTAWTAAGCTTATGACACGAAACACACTTTTAATGAAAGACTGAAATAAAATATGTTCACTGACACACGCCAAAAATTTGAGATATTAGAGCAGGTGGACTTCTACATAYAACAYTTGGACACCTGCAATTACAYGAGTARACACCTAACTAAGCTGGAATTGCAAATCAGGCGTGGACGTGTGTTTGTTTTTAAACTTGTTAAAGTTGAGGAAGTAAGGAATTACAAGTCCAGTATTTAGTTCTACAATTTATTATCACTACTGTATGTTATTTTATAAATAACATGTATACTTTTAATCATTTATTAGAGCTGTAGTGTACGTGAACTGCTTAATTGTGGTGACAACTTAAATGAACTCCAACTTAATACAATTTGGAAAATTAATGAAAAGCAATAAATGTAATCCAACAACCCTTACTACTAACACATAGAATTAGACCATGAATATGAAACCGTAAAGCAATTTAAATGGAACTATGGTTGTTTTTATAACACAACAAGATAGTAGTTTGTCTTAACAACCCAAAAAACAAGAATCATGTCTGAATCCTCGGACTCATCTGCTACCTATTCACACGGAAGTGAATCATTTACCGGTGAGTCTGTATCGGGAACTGTAGTTCAAGCATGGCAAGTGAAACCAAAGTGTACGTTCGTAGCAGTGCCGGCCATTGGGCTGTGCAAACAGCCCAACAACACAGGGCCCCCAAATTAACAGGGCCCCAAAATCAGAAAACAATTATTTCGTCTTATATTGCTGAATAGTGTTAATTGCAGAAAAGTGTGTTTGAGTGTGTCAGGGTCTGGTCATTTCCCTCGCGGATCTTGTACTGTAGTTTTTGATTATTGCTTTGTTCTTAGGTCAGTTAGTTGGCATCATTTAAGTCTTGAATGGAGTTCTATTTTGCTGATAGGTGTTTATATTGTTTTTTTTTGGGGTTTGTTCGTAGAGAGATAATGTCATTATAAATCTAACTCTTCTAATGTTCTACGGGGCTTAGCTTCACTCTTCATAGAACTGTATTGTCTCCTTTTATTGTTATTGTAATTACTAATATATATTTTTGTTTATTCTTTTCTCTTTATTGCACTGTACTCTATACTTTGGCTATAGTTGTGTGTATTTTTTCCTTTCATGGATGAACTTCCACACACCTCATTTATACATTAATACAAAAAATTGTGTCATCTCTCCCTAAATTTTTCTCTCCCTAAATAGGCGAATTCATTAAACTGACATTCGTTTCTTCTATTGAATTTATACAAAATATTGGGGGTGTAGTTTTTTTTTATTTATAATTGTTGTTAATACTGAGTTTAATGTTACTTTTGTATTTAACTGTATCAACAAGATTTGATAACTAGAATTATAATATTAATTATGAAATTTTTCTCTTTATAATATTCAGGGACACTGGGCGGCCCGAATTTTAAAGAAATTTTTGCAACAGCGGCACACAAGGACTAAGCACATATTTTTAATATTACGCTTCCTCTCTGGGAAGACCTTGGTATCGTAGTGAAGGGTTTGGTAGTTTTGTGTGATGATGAGGATACTCGTTTTATCCTTGTTTCCCTTAATGTATGTCTGCAAAACTGTTTGTCGTGTAGATGTATTCGGTGTAAATTGCTCTGGTGCTATGAGCGTGTGGGTAAGGGGGGTCCAGACCGTTCGTTGTAGAGATGCGGATATGTTGATTACGGTTAGAAAAAAAGAAGATCGCTACTTAGATTGAGATACCTAATCGTCCACATTTACTCTCAATACCATAATTTCTTTTCGTGTGTCCTGTAAAATAGATCATGCCTAAGCATATAGAAATGGTATACAAAACATATTATTAAATTGTTACATACAACTATATTAACATATATATCGTATGTTATACAAAAGTACGTTGATTTTAACCATGCTTCCTGACTAAATTGAGTTATTAACACTTTACTAATTGATCGAAAGATTTGACGCTAAATATTTAGAGAGTATAGCTATTATTAGATAACTTAATTCTATTAAAACTTGAATTATTTAGCACGTAATATTAAGAAGTAGTTTTATTAAATATTGTAGTAGTTTTATTTAATGTTTCTAAGTAGTAGATAGTAACTTTTGACTTTGTCGAATCATTGAAAATTTATGCAGTTAGGATCATATATTCAGAAGATGTGGTTTTCTTAAGTAACGAAATTGAGTTAGTCATATGGGCAAACCTAAATACTTATACTACTTATTATGCATTCATTACTACTTATTATGGTTTTTTTTTCTGTTTTCATATTAATTCATTGTCTTCATATTAATTCAAAGACACATCCCCTATCATTCAACTACCACATATTTTAAATACAACTACAACTTCCATTTTCCCTCCACTCATTCCAAAATGGACCTTGATAAGCTTCCAACATAACCACCACAGGGGTTCACATTTGCCTTCCCTAAAAGCAAAACCACCGTTAACTTCCGTCATATGGTCGGAACACGTGAAACCAATTTCAATGAGCACACTTATTTCTACTACTGTGATATTTATGGCTTCATTGAGCTTTCTGCTTGTTGCACTGGCTCCCTCATCAAAGAACCCAACGTCGCTCAAACATTCCAAACACAATTCAAAGAGGGTGGCTTCTACATGTGGAAGTGGCCACTTGACAAAGTTACACTAGGTTTGCTAATGGCAGCCCACCTACAAAATTTCAATGATTTGGTGTTAGAGGTCCCCGAAGTGTTTGAGACACTTCTATGCTGGTGTCTGTCAGGTTTGCGCTACTCAAATGAGGAATTCGTTCCACAATTCAACAATTGCATCTTAGACCCGAAGGTCGAAATTCCAACTACTGGTGAGATATATTTGTTGAGGGCAGGGTAAGTGATTCTTGTTGATATCGCAACATACTCACCGGAGTGTCGTTGTTTCCATGTTTTCTAAAAAATGGCAACGCTCAATGTCTACAAAAAGATGAAGATTTGGGAGAAGAAAGGAAGTAAATACAAGCATGCAAAGAGTAATCAAGTACACATGAAAGGAAAATTAAGAGACAAATACACCTCTTCGATACTGCCCTGGCATACAGCAATAGTGGTGTGGAATTGCCAAGGGCCTGCTAGAGAGTCATTCAAAAACAACTTTAACCTTGTGAACGAAATCCACTCTCTGAAGGTTATCATCTTGTTGGAAGTTAGATGCTATTGGGCAATGTTTGAAAAAGTATATGATGAATTGGGAAGCTCTATGTTATGGAGTATTGTTGAATGCGAGGGAATCAGCGGCGGAGTGGTTGTCATGTGGGATTCAACAACAATCGATGTCAGCACTGATGTCTAGGAGGAAGGAGAGGCTTGTAAGGTGCTTGATAAAATCAAGGTAAATTATTAATTAATGAATCAATTAATTAGACATTATATTTTTCTTGTATGAATTTTTTTTGGTCTGTGTCAGGCCAAGGAGCAAACCACTTGCCCTTGAAAGAGGTTGTTTGGAGGTGACGAAGATGTTGTGGATTCTAATCAAACTGGTTAATGACTACTAGTAAATGGATGGTTGTTTTGTTGAAATATGACATCTGCATCCTGGTTTGTTGTGTTTAAATGGCTTATTAAGCAATTTCACATCTACGTTTATTATTGGAAGTGGCTTGGAGCCCTGTTATTTTGTATGATGTTAGCTTCGTTTGTAGTAGACTATTAATATCGGAGATGAATTTATCTAGTATGCAGGTGGATGTATGTTATTTTGTATTCAGACTTTTTAACGATTTATGTTGTATTGCTATTTCATTAAGCTAAGCGTCTTGTTTCTGTTAAGCATCTTGTTTTTGTATTGGTACTTCATTAAGCATCTTGTTTCTGTTCCTTTTAATTGCTTTTCTAATTTTCATAAAGTTTACCAATGTTAAGAAAACAAAAAAATCCTATGATAACTTCACAACTAAAGATAAAGTTACAATTATTATTAGAGAAGTTGAACTTGGATTATTCATTTGTCGAAAATAGGAAGTATTATAATATACAAGGTACGATAATCAAAACGTTGAATTAAGTTCAAGTAAAGTATATATAATGATAGCCGAGGTGTCTTATTATTATTATGTGTTTCCGTAATTTTTTTATAAATAACCTAATTCCAAGGCTCCGACTTTAATTCGTCGATGAAATTTAAATATTTCAATTAACACGAACTTTCAATGTTCATTAAGTTCAGTAATCTAAAAGTCGGTTAAGTTCTAGTAAATATTAGAATTCAGTTCAAGTAAAGTATATCTAACCAACCATACCCGTATGTTATTATTATGTGACTTGTATTCGTGTCTTTCTAAAATAAATAAAATTCCAATGCTCACTTATACTCCTATCTTTAATTCATCGATGAAATATAAATATTTGAATTAAACAAACTTTCAAGGCATCTTATTTTTAAGATTTCGTCGATGAAGGCGTACATCTCAAATATTGGCATTGGGCATTGACAATTTTTTCTTTAATTGTCCATCTTATTTTGCATACATCATATTTTTAAGAGTTCATTTGCAATATGATAATAATTGCATATAGTAAAATAATTAATTACAGATAGTAAACTTAAAGGGCACAACCAAATTCTAAATAAATTGTACATATATATTGTACATATAGTAATAGGTGGGGTTGTGGGCTTAATAGGAGGCCTTGTTAATAAATTGTACAGATTCAATATATATTGTACATATAGTAATATGTGGGCTTGAAAAATGAGGCCCTTTAGCCCACATATAATCATTCCCAGTAACCTTTTATTTTACCAAATTAATATTATTAATACTTGTAAGTTGTAAAGAAATCTATAGTGAATTTATACATATATAATTATTGTATGTTTAGTAACATGTATAATTATAGTCAAAATTATAAGGATTTTTTGGGGATAAATACTTAGGTTTGAATTTTTTTTGAAAATAAATACCTAGTTTCCAGTTTATTTTACTTAATACCTAGTTTCAAAATTTTTTTAGTAAATCAATACCCAGTAGCATATTTCCGTCAAAAACTTAACTCCGTTTGTATGAAATGACATTTTTACCCCTCCTTTTTCTTTTTCTTTTTTTTTCTCGTTTCCTCTTCTTCCTTGCTCCTCTTTCATGTTTCCTCTTCGCATGATGAGCCCTTAACCTTGACACATATGCAGAACCCGATATAACAGTCTCATCTTCTTCCTTCCTTCATTTCTTCCTTCCTCAGCTTCCTCAACCTATTAGCCTTTGAAAGGTTAACAACAATCGCCTCCTCATCAGCTGTCCAAGCAGGCTTCTTCTGCATATCACCATCTTCTTTGGACATTCCCAATTGATATACTATGTAATACATATCATTCCTCTGCATATCACCATCCGAAACCACATCCACCCCATCACGATTTTCACCCTCATTTTCCTGCCCAAATTGAACCAGAGAATGAAGCGATCCAAACAAGAGATTCCCCAAATTCTACATTTCCATTTCTTCCTCAATCTCAATCTTTTTCGTAATTAAAATCAAAACTTGGTTCGACAACAAAACCCCACAAAATCCCCAGCTTAAATTTACACAATCAATAAAAATTGAAACTTTACCTTAAATACCTTAAATCCCCAATTTTAATATGTTATTGAAACCCAGAATTTTGGTGAATTGCAGTGCCGGCCATTGGGCTGTGCAAACAGCCCAACAYCACAGGGCCCCCAAATTAACAGGGCCCCAAAATCAGAAAACAAATATATTTTATTTAGTTGAATAGTAAAGGCAGAAAGTGTGATGTGGTCCAGTGGTCATGCGGAGTTACATGAGTTTTATTATGCTTGTTTCTTAGGCGTGGGATCAAACCTTGAAGGAGTCATTTGCTAGTTTTTTTTTGGGTTGTTGTGAGGCTTAATCTACTCTTCTAATGTTCTAGGCTTCTAGCCTTCAACTCTTCTACGTTTGCTATTTTATTATTACTAATTATTTGTTTATCCTTTTCTCTTTATTGCATGTATCTACTTTGGCTATATTTTTTRCCTTTCATGGATGAACTTCACACAACAAATCAAAATTCATCCTCCCCTAATTTTCTCTCTCCTATGGATTAACTACATCTCTTTCTTTATTGATTTACAAATTGTGAGTTTTTTTTTATAATTTTAAAAGTTATGTTACTTATGTATAGTATAATTTGAACTAAAAAATATCAAATATGCATTTTTTTCTCTTTATAATATTCAGGGACACTGAGGGCCCGAATTTTAAGATTTGAACAGGGCCCCAAATTTTAACGGGATGGCCCTAGTGAATTGGTTTATTGGTTGCAAATTGTTGTTGAGCGAATTGGGGTTGTTAGTTACGAATTGTTGGTTGCAAATTGTTGTTGATTGAGAATTGGTGTTGTTGATTGAGAATTGGAAGTCTTGAAGGTTTAAGATGATGATTGCAGGTGGAGTGAGGAAGAATTGGGAGGTTTGGAAAGTGTTTTAATGGAGTTTAATGGAGTATAATGGAGGAATTCGAGAATGAAAGGAAAGGGGAAGGAGAAACAATAGAAAATTGCGTGTGGGACCCACCTTTTTAACACTTCGTTAGAATTTTAGGCAAAATCCGTTATTAGGTGCCGATTGTCAAAAGTTTTCGCGTAACTAGGTATTTAAGTAAAATAAATTGGAAACTAGGTATTTATTTTCAAAAATGCGACAAAACTAGGTATTTATCCCCAAAATTTCCAAATTATAATTATCGATAGTCAATTTATAGATATGTGGGCTGTCAATTCAATATGTGGGCTTATAACATGAATTGTAACATGAGGCCCATAAGATAATAAAGATAAGAAAACAAAAGTAAATTGGACTTGTAATAAAATTGTAACATGAATTGACTCATATAATTAAATTGTACTTAGGCCCAAAATAACAGAGACTTCAATAATCACAAAATTCACCATCAATCTCCTTCAAAAAAGTTATAATGTGCTAGGTTGATCTTGATTGCCATGAAGGAAAATGTGCTCTGCTACATTGGGGGATGGTAACATAGGCCGTCCAACTTGGTTCGGAGTAAACGGCGAAGACTGCAATCGCAACGGCATGTGCATATGTTGCTAAAGAAACTCATGTGTGTTAACCCATGGAACTAAATACGCGGGTTGTTGCTCTAAAGTGTCAACATTTTGTAGATGCTGCTTCGCCTTCTTCGTCTTGCTGTTATGTTTCATCACCATTTCAGTAATGGTATGTTGGTTCTCCTTCGCTTCCGCCTTCTTCTTGTCTGCTGCCTTCTTCTTCTCCGCTTCATTCTTAGCTTGGTACTTTGCCTTGGCAGTCTCTTCACCTCAACAATAGACTTGAATCGTGTGTCCGTTGTACGATGCTTGGGTCTAGGTGGCAATAGAGGATCATTAAAAACAAAGGGGCCAGCAGTCTATGGTTCTACAGTAGGGGATACAATACTAAGAGCTGAACCAGGCGTGTTGMAGTTGCTCATATCAGGATTGCCAGTAGGTTCCACGCAACAACGCTTCCTATTAGAACCAGATTTCACAAGAGACACATTGTCTCCCAAAACATTATGCCCACCTTCATTTGACTCAATTGATTCCTGTGCTGTCTTCTTCTCTTGTAACTTGGAGCATGCATCCTTAATGAGCTYAATTACATATGCAAGATTTTCATTACTCTCACCCGCAAGAAAGGCAAGAGCTTCAAATTCAAGCAAAGCCTTATCCTAGCGCTTAATTCATCGGTTTTCCGAGTATCATGATAGATGACACGAACCTTCGTGTGCTCCCTATCAACATCCTTCACCATCTCCTCAATATAAATTGTTGTGGAAGTTTCTTCACCTTATGGATACTATAAACCTTGATCAAGTGACGYCAKAAYATARCATAACATTTAAACATCTTACAAACACACCATGCATCTTGGGTATTACAATCAAAGGTGACAATATACTTACATGTTCTGTCAGTGGGAATATCCTTACGGAGAMCGGAGTCCCGGTAGTATATTCTGTCCTCGAGTACGTGCTCCKTAGTGTCATCAGATTTCTTYTGTCATTCCATGTGATGCACATAAACAGTCTTCAAACATTCGGCTTGGTACTCGATCAACTTATTAGTGGTGTATAGCTGCTGGAAATCCGACTCGAATGGGAAGAGTCCAACAAGCTCACACACCCGACAATCGTTTTCATCAGCCTCTTTTTCAGCCTGCACTCGAGCTTCCATTGCCRRAAAATACTTTGACGCAAATTCATGAAGCATGGTGTTCTTCGTTACATATCCATCAAAAAATCTGTTTATGCTCTCAGATCTTTGAGTTGTTTTCATACCGCCCCAAAACATATGTTTCATGTGAGCGGGAATCCACATCTCATGTTCGTCATACAATTCTAAGAGTTAAGAGTTATTAACAACAAATTATTAAGAGTTATTAAGAGGAAAAAATCCTAATAACAATACCACAAATAATTTCCCAACAAACAATACCACAAATAATATCTCTACAAACCCTACAAATAACCTTTAAAATTGTTGATCCAAACAACATTATCTCTCGAAGAAACACAAACATTTAATCTACCTTAAAATCGAATCATYATTACTCATGATTACTTAATCATGCCAAAATTATCTCTGGAAGAAATACAAAAATGGTGTACTGACATTAAGGTTCATAGGAGCTTCATATATGCAATTAAACTATTAAACTTATTAAACTATTCATCTAAGCTGCAATATAAACTATAATACTTAGCAATTATAAACTATACATGCCAAAAACAAATAACATACCAAATGAAATACAACTTTAAAGACAACATAGAGAGACTTAAAATTTATCAAAAAAAACTTCAAAATAAATAAATATTACAGTATGATGCATATATATATATATACAATGCACCCATAAATTTAACAAACTAACACAACTTCAAAATATATTAGAATAAATACATTAGCATACTAAATTACAGTAAATACATTACCATACCAACCTTGTAGCCATTCATTGTTCTCCAAACCGTATTTCTTGATTACAATAGGCCAATAGTGCTCGAACTCCTCCAGGGTCATACTATCATATATAACATTAAGTAACTCTTCCTTGAAGTCTTGATAATTAGGATAAGATAACAACTTCWTTGGAAACTTTTGCAAAATATGCCACAAGCACCAACGGTGACGAGTACTAGGCATAACTACAGCCGACGACTTCCTCATCGCAGCACATTGGTCGGTTAGAATWCCATCRGGTGCAACACCTCCCATACAATGCAACCATGTTTCAAAGAGCCACTCGAAGGTTTCGGCAGCCTCATGGGACAAAAGTGCACATCCAAACAATATAGTTTGGCCATGGTGGTTAACCCCAACAAATATGGCAAATAGAAGCTTATACTTATTAGTGATGTAGGTAGTATCAAAACATACAACATCGGAAAACTRCATATAAGCCGCACGACTCCTAGCATCAACCCACATAACATCCTTCAAGTTATTCTCCCAATCAACCCTCTCATAAAGGTAAAWGTTTTTGTTATCCTTCGSCATCTTCTTAAAATAATTAACCATCGCATTTGCATCTCCTCCTTCCTTCTTAAGTTTKTTTCTCTTATCCCTATCAASAAAATTATGCAAATCACGTTCTTTGAAACCAGTGTTCTCAAGACCATATCTCTCCTTAGTCCAAGCCTTGAAACTATTCGATAACTTAATTCCAGAGTCAAGATTAGTGAATAGACGCCTTTGAGCAGCAAGATTAATTTCTTCCTTGCGAAACATTGGAACAAAGATGGCCTTAGAAGGAGTTGGATTATGACCAACATGTTCTAACACTACTTTAGCAAGRTCCCAATCACCTTCCTTGTTCACACGACTATAAAATATTACAGGACATTCACACTTCTTTGATCCCCTACTAACAAACATAACACCACGTAGACCAACAACATTGACCTTCTTCCCATTAACACTACGCCTAGTATCCTTCTTCCCCGACCTCTCACACTTCCATGTGTAATTAAGCTTCTCATAATACTTACCCTTACATTGCCTCCGAGATGATGAAGACTTTATTATGCCAAAGCCCTATTGCTTCGCATAAGCAGTCAAATATGAGTCCACCTCTTCCCAAGTTCCAAAAATCATGCCAACACATAGTGGATCTAGACGAACTTCAAATACAGTGGACAAGCAGTGTATCTTCACATCAGGTGTTCGATAATTAATAACATTTAAATGATCACCATCCTCGGTCACTACTAAAGCACCATTACTAGATTCTAAGTTGACATGATTACCATTCTAAGCAATATCATCATCAGTATCATCATCAGATTACCATTCTAAGCAATATCATCATCAGTATCATCATCAATATTATCATTCTCAGCAATATCATCATCATCACAGTACAAAGCTAAATCATCACCATTCTCACCAATATCATCACAATCCAAGTTAATCAATTCAACATTGTTACAAGGCTCGCAGGCTACGARTGGATTAAAGTRAGCAATTGCAGGTAACGGTGCATTCAAGTCAATAGTTGTGTCCTATTGTACATACAAAAATACAAAAAACTTAACCAATGATCACCATCCAAAAAAT
>SNQN01007927.1:18162-28233 GCA_008642245.1 Bassia scoparia | reverse complement strand
GACCAAGGCTAAAAACCATGCCATTATCCAAAAACACTCGGTAAGCCACTAAATGTTTTAGTGAAAATTGTGTACTGACTCCTTTTTACCGTGGGTTGAGCATTACGTATATTCTCAACTTTGGTTGGCAGCCTTGCCCGAAAGTCACATGGTATATCCAGTGTTCTTGATGAGGATTAAAATCAGCAGAGAATTGTGTGTGTAAATTCTGTGTGTAACTTGCTACTATTATCAACAGTATCGCCATTCGTTATGTGTTGTTTCTCTTTTTTCTATTTGGTCTTATGCATCTGAGTAGTCTTTCCTCATACACAAGATTCAAAAGCAATTGTGTTGATGGATTGATGGTTCATTTTCTTCTATTTCAGATAGGTGATAGACTAGTTGCAGTTTGACTAAAATTTTGAATGCAACTCTTGTAATTCCCACATCTAGATAGTTGAACCCTGTTAATGCAGGATTCAGGTATCTCTATGATATGACATCTTGAAAATATACAGCTATGAAGATCGTAAGTCGTTCACAATGTTAACTTGTACTTTATGTGTGTTTTGCAGTTCATTCACAGAAGTAATTGATTATCAGTGGATCACTCATCGATAGGTTAAGAGGATGAAGTTGTCATTAGTTACAGAGATTGTCCTGTCGATTCTCTTGGAAGCACGGGACTACTATGCTACGGGATTACGAGAAACCCGAGACATCTAGACTGCACCTTCCATGCATCGTTGAGTGTGTATCTAGAAAATAAATACTACTGTTTTGCAAAGTAAGTTCAATTCCTAGCATCTCTCAAAACTAACACCTAAGTGACCAAAACCACTTGAAGTGCACAAATGTTTAGAGTAGTCGAAATATGAAATGTACTTTCGACAAAAAAATGCTGAAGACATATATGCTCTCAGCAATACAAATGTTTGAGACGCTGCGACTCGGCAACTTGTGTTCTTTATTTTCTCTATTTCTAATAAAGATCTCTGATAGATTGTTTAAATATGTATTGATCTGTTTTCAGAATATGAATTGCATGCAATATCCCACTTTCTCACACCGCATTCGAAGCTTTTGAAATTGCACCAAAAGCAATTTCAACAACTGTCGTAAATGTAAAGGTCAACTATTGAAGCATTACGCTTTGTTCCACATATCAGGCACATTGAAGGACAAGATTAACACTCGATACCCTCGTCAGCCGGCTGCGCTACCCTGGAGACTTTTCTGGACAGAGTTCGGAAAAATATGTTGTGTTGCATCTTCGGTTTGATAAAGTATGTTATCTCCAAGTTTAATCCTCTATATATCCTGTTGAATATTTAGGTTTCTTGTACCTCTGAGTTTGTATGTTCTTTTTTTATATAGCTTTTTTTTGGATAAAAGAATACCCCTTCATCCCATTTTAGTTACCACAAGTCCACAATTACTTTTCAAAAGTTTTCAGGACACAAAATTAATTTTTCCTTCTATCTTCAGGGGAACTCAACTTAAATGGCCAATTTTTCATTTTCTTCCATGATCACCACCAACAAATAACATAAGTTGATATGATATGTCATTTCATCACCTTCTTTTTGACTATTTTTTAAAATATATATAACTAGTGCAACCTATGTTATTCCGAACATACAGTGTTTACTTAGCTGTTTGTATACTTGGCAAATCGGTCAGTCAGGTTGGTATTGGTCGATCAATGTTGTGTTTCGGACATTTACAGGTCGGTCATTTTTCGGTAACGGGTCGAATTTCTTTATTCATGACCCGATGTTTTCGGTAGCAGGTCGGTCAAATTTTTTTGGAACGCTTTTTTTTTTTCTTTCGATGTTTCGCAAAAATTAAATCAATTATTAAGGTTTCTAAGGCTTGAAAAATGTATAATGTGACTAAACTAACTAGAAATTGTTCATTAAACTGTATATTTATCTGAATCTAATAAATATTATTATTTGCAAAAGATTGTCTAAGTAATAGGGCTTTATTAAAAGCCAAAAAATGCATAATCTGATCGTACCCACTAGTAATTTTTATCGAAACGCATATTCTGCTTCCTTTTTATTGCAACAAGTGGACTTTTGTAATATTTACATTTATTACATTGACTAATATTTATGATTTGTACATAATTAAACACTTTTATAAGTCTTTATACCTGACAAATCGGTCAAATCGGTCGGTCAACATTTTAAAACAGGTTTACGGGTTCGGTCAAAAAACGGTTTTCGGTTAAATCTTCTCGTTCATGAACCATTTTCAGGTCGGTTTTTGGGTCATTTCGGGTTTGTTTTTGCCACCTATAGTTGTTTGGTAGAAAATAATGAAAATTGAAGTATCCAAGTATCTTGTTATATTTGACACAACATGACATAATGTGAGGTTAACAATCAAGCATAGGAGCCCTAGTTTTGTAGTGATTACTTTTTAATTTCTGTCAATTGTTGGGGATTGTTCTTTTGATGTGGTCTTTCACCATGAATTCTAAAATCATTTAAGTATTACTTAACACATCTATTAAAGATGCAGCGTTTATGAGACTCTGTAATCTTCTATTGATTTTGCAATTTTTCTCCCACCCATTTATTGAAGGCATCTACTGATGGTTGTGTGAAAATATTTCTAGGAAAGATGACATATTATGCACAATGTATTTCATTTGTCTGCTTGATGATCATCATTCACCTCTTAAGGGTTTTTAGTAACAGTTAGGTTTTCAACTATTATGTGCCAGGATATGGCTGCACATTCAGCTTGTGATTTTGGTGGGGGTAGAGCCGAAAAATTGGCTCTTGCAAAATACCGTCAAGTCATTTGGCAAGGGCGAGTTTTGAAAACTCAGTTCAGTGACGAGGAATTGAGAAATCAAGGACGATGCCCATTGACCCCNCGAACGTTATGGTGGTGCGAAGTGATGCAAAGAGAGAGAAAGGTGTTGACGGACGATGTGGTGGTGCGGGTGAGTGAGGGTGACGTGGTGGTGGTGCGGGTGAGTGCGCAGTGAGGTGGGTGACGTGGTGAGTGAGGGTGGTCAGGTAGTGGTGTGTGTGGTTGTTGGTGGACAGAGTGGGGTGAGTTGGGTGTTGCTGGGTTAATTAGGGGGGATTAATTAGGATTAGGTTGATTTAATTAAGGGAATAATTTAGGATTAGAATGAATTAATTATGTTTTAAGTTATTTTAGTAAGGGTAAAATAGTCTTTTTATAGTCAAAAACTTACCTCAAAAGGAAAGAAAATGAAAGTTGCATTTGTTGTGATATTTCCAAAAATGACAAAAGTTGCTTTTTTTTTTATACAGAAGAAGTAATAAATTTATTTTTAGTGAATTGAACTTATTTTTACTGAAATTTATCTCTAAATAAGTTGACGAAAACAACCCCCTATCCCCTCAAAAAATCATTGTCAAAATATATTAACCAAACAAGATTTAAGTGATTAAAGATTTAAAGTTGATGCTAAAGTGAGTTTAGAAAATCATCGTCAAATACGAAGATTTCTCATTCAAACGACCAACACTCAAAATCTTGGTATCGTTTAGAACTTCAAAGTGAATTTCCTCCATTTTTATTTGCCGAACTTAATTTTGCAAATCTCGACATTATTTATCTTTGATCGACAAAAATCAAATGCACATAAATTTTACATTCAATTAAACTTGCTATTCTTTATTGCAACTTAGTTATTTCTGATGATGATGATGATGAAGGTATCACAGCATCACCGAAGCTACTACTCGCAAAGATCACCAGCTTTTGTTTCTCTTTTTGTGATTCTTCTTCCCATATTCAGTCCTGATTTCTTCACTCCACTTTCTCGCTCTTATAATTCCCTTTTCTCAGTAAGTTTCTTTCCTTTTCTCTTATTTTATGTTCATTTTGTTTGATTTCATTGAAATTCATGTCATTTGTTTACTCATTGATGATGGGAATTTGTTGATTTGTCATTGGCACTTCAGATTGATGTTGGGGTTTTTCAGATTTTGTGATACATCATTTCATTTTGAACAAATTTTAATTGGGTTTCTTCGTATGTTTGGATTGACGAATATAGATGGTAATCTTGTTTACTTTAATTATGATAACTGCAAAAAGACTTTACCTTTATGCTTCTGCAGCTCCAATTTGAAGTTGGTTTTGTTTGTAAGTTCTTGGTTTAACAGATGAAATATACTGTTTAACCAAAAAAAAAAGAGAAAGAAATATACTGAGTGTATTATTAAGTTTAATTGAGTTTCTTTGAATTGGCTGACATTGTTATTAACTTATAGTGCATTTATCACAAAGTAGAGGGATAAAACTAAAAATTATGAATTTTGAATGTTGGTGGTATTATTGGACATAGCATTGAACATTGGCTAGGCTTTATGTGTTCTGCACTTCTATGGTTGGATGTACATTTGATGAAAGCATTAAATATTGGCTAAGCTTTTGTGTTCTGTACTTCTATGGTTGGATGTGCATTTGATGAAAGTTCTATTCTTTTCGACGTCTCAGGAATGGAATGCGCCCAAACCAAGACATTTGCATCTCTTACAAGGTGCTTTACAATGGAAATCTGTGAGTATGTGATTATAAGCCATTTTTGTTGTTTTTAGTTTAATTTTTTWAATATATTTTTAAACTCAGTGTAGGCTAAATGTAGTAATGTATGACAGTTTTTTGCTTGCTGCCTTTTCTGAATTGTTCTTGCATTGTTCCAGCCCTTTAGGCAGCAGCTTGAGCTGTGGTCTCCGTTGCCRGACCAAGGCTGGAAACCATGCCATGATCCCAAAAACACTCGTAAGCACTAAATTTTTTAGAAAATAGTGTGTMCTTGACTCCTTTTTACCGTGGGTTRAGCATAACTGTAATATTCTCAACTTTGGTTGGCAGCCTTGCCCGAAAAGTCACATGGYTATATCCAAGTGTTTCTTGATGGAGGATTAAATCAGCAGAGAATGGGGGTAAATTTCTGTGTGTAACTTGCTACTTTATACAACAGTATCGCCATCTGTTATGTTGTTTTCTCTTTTTCTATTGRTTAYTGCATTGAGTAGGTCTATCCTCCCATCACACAAGATTCAAAAGCAATTGTGTTTGATGGATTTGATGGTGTTCATTTCTTCTATTTCAGATATGTGATGCTGTTGCAGTTGCTAAAATTTTGAATGCAACTCTTGTAATCCCACATCTAGAAGTAAACCCTGTATGGCAGGATTCAAGGTATCTCCTTGAAATATGACATCTTTGAAATACAGTTTGTAAGGTCGTAACAATGTTAACTTGTAGCTTTATGTGTGTTTTGCAGTTCATTCACAGAAGTATTTGATTTGGATCACTTCATCAATAGTTTAAGAGATGATGTTTCCATTGTTACAGAGTTGCCTGTCGAATTCTCTTGGAGCACAAGGGACTACTATGCTACAGGGATACGAGAAACCCGAATCAAGACTGCACCTGTCCATGCATCAGCTGAGTGGTATCTAGAAAATATACTACCTGTATTGCACAAGTAAGTTACAATTCCTTGCATCCTCAAACACACCTAGTGACCAAACACTTGATGCACAATGTTAGTAGTCGAATTGAATTACTTCTGACAAAAATGCTGAAGACATATATGCAAGCTGTTACTGGCAAATACAAACTGTTTGAGGCCTGACGACTGCCAACTTGTGTTCTTTTATTTTCTTCTCGTTTCCAGTAACAGGTTCTTAGATTGTTAAAATATGTTTGATCGGTTTCAGATATGGAATTGCTGCAATATCCCCTTTCTCTCACCGCTTGGCTTTTGACAACTTGCCAAAAAGCATTCAACAACTTCGTTGTAAGGTCAACTTTGAAGCATTACGCTTTGTTCCACATATCAGGACATTGGGCGATACCCTCGTCAGCCGGCTGCGCTACCCTGGAGACTTTTCTGGACAGAGTTCGGAAAAATATGTTGTGTTGCATCTTCGGTTTGATAAAGTATGTTTATCTCCAAGTTTCATCCTCTATATATCCTGTTGAATATTTAGGTTTTCCTGTACCTCTGAGTTTGTTCTTTTCTATATAGATTTTTTATGGATAAAAGAATACCCCTTCATCCCATTTTAGTTACCACAAGTCCACAATTACTTTTTGAAAGTTTTCAGGACACAAAATTAATTTTTCCATCTTCAGGGGAACTCTAAGTCTATAACACACCTTAAATGGCCAATTTTTCATTTTCTTCCATGATCACCACCAACAAATAACATAAGTTGATATGATATGATATGTTATTTCATCACCTTCTTTTTGACTATTTTTTTAAATATATATAACCAGTGCAACCTATGTTACTCCGAACATATTTACTTGGCTGTTTGGTAGAAAATAATGAAAATTGAATTATCCAAGTATATTGTTATGTTTGACACAACATGACATTAAGTGAGGTTAACAATCAAGCATATGAGCCCTAGTTCTGTAGTGATTACTTTTTAATTTCTGTCAACTGTCGGGAATTGTTCTTTTGATGATGTGGTCTTTCACCATGAATTCTAAAATCATTTAAGTATTACTTAACACATCTATTAAAGATGCAGCCTTTATGAGACTCTGTAATCTTATATTGATTTTGCAATTTTTCTCCCACCCATTTATCAAAGGCATCTATTGATGGTTGTGTAAAAATATTTCTAGGAAAGATTATGCACAATGCATTTCATTTGTCTGCTTGATGATCATCATTCACCTCTTAAGGGTTTTTGGTAACAGTTAGGTTTTCAACTATTATGTACCAGGATATGGCTGCACATTCAGCTTGTGATTTTGGTGGGGGTAGAGCCGAAAAATTGGCTCTCGCAAAATACCGTCAAGTCATTTGGCAAGGGCGAGTTTTGAAAACTCAGTTCAGTGACGAGGAATTGAGAAATCAAGGACGATGCCCATTGACCCCAGAAGAGATAGGATTATTGCTGGCAGCTTTAGGTTTCACAAATAATACCCGTCTTTACATGGCTTCCCACAAGGTTTGTAAGTTGTGTCATAAATTAGCAAATTGTTGATTCCATTGGACTTTGCTCCTTTACTCCCTTTATATGAGGATCTGTTCCTTAGGTTGTTTAGCTAAGATATATTAAATTGTTTCACTTAGGTATATGTTGGTGAGCCAGGATATTTACTAGTAAGTTTTCCTCGTATAGCGAAGACAAAAAGAGTTCTTTGCCACTGCTGCTGAGCGTGCGAGTTGATGGAAAAGCTTCGCTGCTAGCTGCAGTATTATACGTGAGCATGCTAGTGATATTTCACTCTCTGCTTACCAGGAAACATCATAATGCAAATGGTAATACTGACTTCATATAATCATATCAGTCTCATTGTTCAAATAATATTGCTTTTTCTACGTTCCCAAGGTCGAACATTGACACTAACTTTATTGCCGAATATTATGTTAATATAACGGTTGTGCTTAGATTATATTTAGAACTACTGATATTTTTTCATTACTTATATTATAATTTTCATTTTGTGATGGTTTCATTCAACATTCAATAAACAGTGAAACGTCATAATAGTACATGGAGGGATGCCTTGAACCATGAGCCAAACTTGATTTTTCTTTACAAACATTACTTCTAAATTCAGTCATGCATATTACTATTCGTCTGATTGAGTTTATTGTATATTACAGTTGGGATATCGAGCATATTACAATATGAAGACCATTAGACCGAACATGGCATTGCTAGGCCACCTATTTCTGAATAAGAGTATAAGTTGGCCTGAGTTTCAGAATGCAGTTGTAGCTGGGCACAAAAATAGGCAAGGTCAAATCAGATTGAGGAAGGAAAAGCAATCTATATATACTTACCCTCTTCCCGATTGTACGTGCCRTACCAAATTATAATGAGRCTGGACCTGTATGCTTTTATCYATCTCTTTGATAGTTTAGAGATGCAGAAAGTGACCTAGGGACATATAYTAAGTATTGATTTGTATACTATGTTTGTATTATTTAGCAAATTCACAATWATGTATTCAATTKATATTAAGTATTGATTTGTATACTAGGGACAGATATGAGTGCCAGTACATGTACATACAAGGATACAACAATCCCTGGGTTGCCTTATCATAGGCAGAATACTTATATCTAGACGAAAAAATATTAACTTACAGTATTGGCCTAAGCTAATCTACCAGTGTCGCCTGTATAGGCTGTACGGTGCAAGCTAATCTGCAGCCCTGGTAGCATCTTGAGGGCACTTCATTGGAGACTAGTTTTCCATAACAATTTGGCAATATAAGCCAAATTCCTATACATGTCGCGAGTCGCGACTGGACATAAGAATACTTACATCTGTAATATACAATAATGTGGAATGAAATACCCAGCAATATGCCAGCCTTCTGAAAAATTAGAGGCTCCGGCATTTCCTTTGCTAKATTATGAAACAATGACAGCAACTTTTACCCAYTCTTTTTATCACGTTTATCACCTGTGTTCRTACTACCAACTGATGATCCCTGATCATCTTTCTTTTCTTCCACACTTGAAGATCCAGTCCTATTTCGAGATGYAGCAAATTCCTTTGTTTCTCCATTGGAAGGTGGCAATGGTGTAATATCTTCTTCTTCGATAGGAAGGGTTCGCTTTGAACCCTCTAAAGCAACCCCAAGAACAATATTCTCATCTAATGCCGTTCTGGCTGCTGGGGAGGTGGCTTGACTTTCATCGTCTCTCTTCAAAACATTGTGATCCCCTTCTGGAACAACTTTATCACTGACATCTTGCTTATCTTGATCATCAATTTTGGCATCTACCTTGGCTTCAGATTTCGGGGTCAATCCAGATTTTTCATCCTTACGGGTGACAKGTTTGGTTTTACTGTCATTATTTATTTTGTAAGAAGGTTCAATTAGTAGAAAAGGATGTTTATTAACAGCGCTAGAACGATTGTAGRCAGTTTCAGAAAATGGAACACTATCAACATCTGTTTCAGCATAAATTTTTCGTATGGTTCGAATGGGTGTGGCAAGACGAGCACGATGATGACTGATTACTCTTAGAAGATCCAAGAGTATCGCTTCCTGTTTCAATAAAAACATATTTCATGAAAATGCTACATAATCARTTTCCATCAAATATAAATGAGCACCTACAACGTATGCTAAATATTGTGTAGCCTTCAAAGAGCTACAAGTTAGTCAAAGGATGTACCTCCTCCATGTGGATGTAGCTGTCAACTTGTCACACAATTTAAAGTCTAATATTTTTCACATTCTTAAAGACCCTTTATGATGGTTCAGTAATTCCAATCCTCATCACATTACTACATGTAATTTAAGTACTGAACTATTAGAATGTCCAATCATTGACTTGTCAAAATTATGAAAGGCTCTCTGACATGTAAAGATATCACAAGCATTGGTTTGATCTACTTAACTGAAGACAATGAATTCATATCATACCTTAACACAAAGGTACTCTTCAAAGCGAGAAGTTTTCACAAAGCAGGAAATCATAATCTGCAAAACACGACAAAAGAACAGTAAGTTTCATTTCCCATGTTGCTACTTACTAGTCAAGTAGTCATTCCCAAAGACTTTCTAACTGACAATGAACCTGGTTTGAGATCCACATAAATAGTTTATTGAAGGGCAATATATTCGAAACGTAGCAAAAGGCAAAGGCAGATATTAACAGTCAAGTGACAGCTGACACTGTCTGAGCTGGAAGAATTCGGCTCAAGGAAATCCTTTAGGACTCTAGCCCATCTAGTTGGCCCACATGCGCTCTTAAATAGTCAATTCGACCGATGGTGAACAAAAATAAACTATCACTTTCTGATTCCCCTTATATCAACAAAGACGATGTCATTGTACACAAAAACAAGGAAGCTTCATCTGACTTTGGACTTCAAGCAAGTAAACATGCTCTACAAAAATTCCATTAATGTTCTTATAATGAAGAAATACAGTATAAAGATATATGTTGGCTTGTGGTTTCCAAGGGAGATGAGACATGTTTTGTAATCAGATTTTCAAAAAAAGCAACATTGACACTAACCAAAAGTGCCTGATTCTCATGATTAATGTTGTCCAGGAAAACTCTTCGATGCAACTTCTGCTGCTCTA